>CAOLHI010002222.1:0-279262 GCA_948474755.1 Ctenosaura bakeri
CTCTTTGAATGTACTTGTCTTAAAGTTTTCTAAAATTCTGGTTTTTTAAGTTGATTATATTTTTAATTGGTTTAAATTTTTGATAGTTTTTGTTAGTTACATTTTTGTATTTTCTGGATTTGTAAAACTTTTTGTTGTTATTATTCTACTGTAAGCTGTCTTGAGTCCCAAACTGGGCAAAAGGTTGGCTATAAGTTTAACAACAACAACAACAACAACAACATGGGAATATGGCTGCTCCTATGCTCCATTTCTTCTTCTTCACCCCAAAATAAAAACTATAAATTCTCCATTATTACATTAGAGTTTCTTTGTAAATGGGGCTAGGCAGCCAACTTGGAATGCTGAGAATCTTGAGCATTTTTATTACAGAACATTTGGTGAGAAGTGTGTATAGGGGGAAAAAATCCACTGTCATAAATTATTTAAAGACTAATTGGTACTTGAATAAGAGGTTTCATGCCCAAATGTGAAGGTTGAAAGGTCATGCTCCCATACAACTCCTATTTTTCTCTACTTATCCTAAATCACTTCCAATTATGTATTGTGGTTCTTCTCATTTTAATGAGGAAAAAAAAAGACCTTTCCTGAAAACTTACAGGAGGTAGATGTAATAATGAAAAGGAAAAGTAGAGTTTTAGCTGCTAAGTCATTGTGTCTCTTCTTCTTATACCATTGCTTTCTTTTTGGAACTGACTCACTAAAGTTGTTTTTCTTTGTCATTCACTCTGCTGAGAAACTTTGCTTCTTTGCCTAGATGCTGTGACCCTTCCATCATCTTTAGTTTACTACAAAGGGGTCACAGTGTAGCCATTCTGTTCTTTGGCCTTCACAGAGTATATAACCTCCCTTTTTAAAAGCATTTCTGTTTGATCCTCAAGCCATCAACTGAGCTTACACAATCTTTCTTTGTCATTTTAAAAGATGTTACTAAAATCACAAACATTCTCAGTGCAAAAAAGCTGGGTTTTATGTTGTTCTTAATGCTCATTAGTTCCTTCCCTTTAGATGTTTTACCTAAATAAGCATGGTAAGCATATTTCTGTGTTAAGGGAATTTTACTTACTTTTGTGTGTTGTGAGGGAACATTAAGAAATAAGAGTATTGTAAGGTACCATTAGTAACAAATTCACACTGGAGTCCATAGCTAATAATAAATTCTGGCCTCTGATGAGCCTCTCAGATGATTCATATGTTTAATTTTGTTTTATATTTCACAAGCATTAAAATGAAGAAGTGTTTCAACCCCATTACCTGTGTACTTCTTCCCAAGCGACTCAACTCTTCTGCACCCCACCCTTCACCCCCTTTTAAAGTCCAAAATTGACTGTTTCTATGGAAACAGGCACAGACGTAACATCTTCTGTTCATAAGAAAGAGAAAGAGGAGGAAAATGGATCAAAAAGTGTCACTTGCATTATGCAAAATTTCCTAGCTCTGTATGAATCACATGCTGTGAAAAAAGCTCTTTGTGAAGGCAAAAGTTAGAAAGGTCACTTTTGCATCAGAGAAAATATTTCTTAAGTTTATAAATAAAACCTCTTGAAAGCCTTGCATGAAAAAAGAAGTATAGTCTTAGACTTAAAAAAAAAACAAAAAAAAAAACTTCCCAGATTTCTGTAAGTCTACCAAGAAAAGTTTTTTTTCTTTTATATATTCAATGCTTTGCAGTTTTAAAAAAAGTTTTTAAAATATCCTCAAAAAAACTCAAAAAAGTAATTTATATTACTTATCGTTTCTAACCAAAAACAATGCCTTCAACTCCAAAGATTCTTCCATTGTTTCAGTTTATTTGTAGGTTTTTGCAGACACAGAAGTTGATAAATGATCTAGACCAGTGGTTCTCAACCTGAGGGTCGGGACCCCTTTGGAGGTCGAACGACCATTTCACAGGGGTCATCACTCCTCAATCCTTCCCCCCCTTTTAAAAGAAGGTGGTCTCACAGCCAATGGGAGCAGTGCTTCTGAGACCCCAGCGCTGGGAGGAGGGGAGAGGAGGCATGCTGGGCATTTCCCCGTCTTTCCCTGGCTGGTGGGAAAGCACTGGAGGAGCCAAAACACATCTGCTTATGCCGCCGCCATCTTTCCTCTCTCCCTGTCCTTTCCTCCCTGCGCCTCGTGTAAAATGTGGGCTGTTTTGGCATTGCCTTTGGGAGTGACTGGCTTTTTGAACTGTGGAAACCCAACATTCAGAACTAGAACTACTGCCTTAATTCTGGCATTGATGGACGCTCTCTATGCTTAAAAAAAGTGGGGAGGGTTACCAGTTTTTAGGCATTAGAAGTCTATCCAGAGCAGTGATTTAGGGCAGTGTTTCCAATCTATTTGGAATAATTAATTAATTAATAAATAAATAAATAATAAATAACAAAAATGATTTTATGGTTGGGGGTCACCACAACATGAGGAACTGTATTAAGGGGTCGCGGCATTAGGACGGTTGAGAACCACTGATCTAGACATTGTGCTTGACTGATGTAAGCTTCCACCCAGAGTTCCCTGTGAGCTCCAGTTTCCATAGGAAGCTCTGCCAGACATGGAAGGGATAGAGATCCATGCAAGCAAAAGTATTCAAACAAGCATGTGCCACTGTGATGGAAATTAATGGCAAAACCTATATTAGTGCACTGGTACAACTGTTCCAGAAGGAAATCAATGAACTGAAGTGATAAGACCCAACTGTCCCTGTCTTCTACCCTTGAAAACATTTGCACAGTAAATAAATAATAAAGGTACAATAGTCTTCATTACTTCACTAATGTAAATAGGAAAAAATATGAAATAAGTTAATGCTTAGAGGTTGTGCCTTCCATCCATTCTTCAAACATAAATTTGATTTGGTGTTTTCTTTTTTCTTTTTGTAAATACAGTCCTCTTTCTGCACTTGTGGATTTCACTATTGGTATTTTATCATTTGCAGATTATTTGCCCTGCCTCCGCTGCTGTCCTATGCCATTTTTACCACTTCAATAATGCTGGTGTTGGTGGGAGGAAATCAAACTGGTACAGTGGCTGGGCTACCCGTGCATTCTCTCACTAGCACACCTGCTGGGAAGGAAGGGGATGAGGTGAAAGGATTGCAAGGAGGGAGGGTGCATGTCTGTGTTTGCCCATTTGGCTAACAGGAGGTAGGAAATCCCATCAGCCATCAGCTTCTGCCTTTGGCAATAGCAAACAAAGACTCCTTTTTGTTCTCTTTGCTCATTTTCCAAAAGCAGAAGAAGTTGTTGACAAGCTTGGAGGGGCAGCCCACCAGCCATCAGCTTCTGCCTTTGGAACAAGTGAGCACAAGCTCAGTAGCAGGGTCTTAATGGCACTTGCACTCATTCGTTCCAGAGGTGGAAGCAGGCAGCTGCTATTAAAAATTAAGAGATAATGTTGCGGGGGGGGGTGCTTAGAGATATTTGCAGTTTTCCCATTTTAATGGAGATCCTGTGCTCCTAGCCCCCAGGAATGTGGATGAATAACTGTACTGCTACTTAAACAGAGTTAGATGTTCTTTGTTAACAGTGGGCAAAATATTCTCTATCCAAACTACACTGTAAAAAAAACAAAAACAAAAACTCTTCTCTTTGCAGAATAGAGATCTCACAGCTCTCAATTAAAAGTTGCAATGAGATAGGAAGATTGAACTGATCCATGCTTAAACCAGCGTGCACTCTCTCTCACTTCCTCTGCACAGCCTTTAAGTCAGTGGTGGGACTCATGCTGCCCACCAGATGAGCCCTGGTGGCGCAGTGGTTAAATGCCAGTACTGCAAGCCACAAGATTGTGAGTTTGATCCTGCCGGGCTCCAAGGTTGACTCAGCCTTCCATTCTTTCGCAGGTCGGTAAAATGAGTACCCAGCTTGTTGGGGGCATGTATAGAAATGTTTCAAAATACATGCTATTTGTAAGTTGTTCACCACCTCGATCCATATGGAGAGGCGGGATACAAATAAATAATAAAAAAAAATGTTGCTGGACCGCAATCCCAACATTCTCCATCATTGGCAATATTGCTAGAGCCCATGGAAGTCTTAGCAACACCTGGAAGACTGTGTGATGCTCAACTTGGGTCTAAGCAAGTTCAAATTCAATGAAGAATTTGCTTGCCAAAACTTTTAGGGATTACTGGTTAATGCTATGATTTAGTAGCCAGCATCACTTTTTAAAAAATTTCTCTCCTGCAGTCTTAACCATTGTAAGAATTTGTTGTTTCCCTCATATTGCCAGGTTTATTCAACTAGCTAGAAATATTTCTACTTAAATGAAAATAACAAATATCAAACAAATAACAAATAACAGAGCTTGTTATTTCATTACTGTCCAATCTACAACAGCCGCTTCTGATTTCCTCACCAGCTTTCTGCAGTGAGTTGCTATCATCACTTTCTCTTTCGTGATTGGAAGAAATTTAGCAGGTGAGGTTTTTTCCCCTCATCACACAGAACTTTGAAAGCTACTTTTAAGAAGAATGAATAGAATGACATGCTAAATTCCTCCATAACTGAACAATGGTTGGTAGGATCAGTGGCATATCTAGCCTAAGCAATGCCCAGGGCAAGTGTGAAAGTTGCGCCCCTACTTCTTACCCTTGCCCCCATGCCCCATCCCTATATTCATATCAGAGCTGAGTACAATCCTTCCTCCACCACAAAATGGAAGGGAAAAGGGCTGGAGGAAGCCTTGCATGAGACCTCCTTTTACCCCCAGAGCTCCTCCTCCCTTTCCTATGCATTTTGCTCTGGCATGGAGAACTCCCACCAGGGAAGGGAAGGGGGTAGAGGAAGCCTCCTGCAAATTCTCTGGACTGAGGCAAAATGCATAGGGATGGGAGGGGGAACTCACAGGGGGAAAGGAAGGTCTTATCAAACAGCACAGCTTTTTTGCATTCCCTGGAATTGGCATCCAGGGCACATGCCTTACTTGCCCCATCCTAGATATGCCTCTGGGTAGGATTGTCTGGGTCATAGATCATCAGCTCATCACTGCACAGTTATGGATGGCTTTTAACATGTCACTGCATTTGTTTGTTTAAAACCCACTTTCAAGATTATAGCTAGAATCTGCTTGTCAATAACATGCAGGAAGTACGCCAGAGAGGAAACATGGCTACTATAGGTGGGAGGGATAATAATATTCATTGGCAAAGGAATGCATTCCCTGGCAAAACACATCGCAGTTTCAAGCCCAGGTATCTTTACTTAAAGGCCCAGGTACAAGACAATATGAAAGACCTCTGCTTGTGATTGTAGGCAATATGGACTACATGGGCCAATATGAAATATATTGATGTATACCTGATGCAAACTAGTTCCCCATTGACTCACGGAAATAAGCCGATCTGAAACAAGTGGCTGGTGACTTCCATATCACTGAGGTAATGAATCAACTCTTGAGTTTTAGTCTAAATATTGAATATAAGGTTCTGCACATTGGGTTGCTCTTATAGAATTCAGACTAAAACCTCCATTGTTCTGCATTGAAACACATCTTCCCAGCAAGGCAAACTTGTTTTTCTTCAACTCTAGCTGTGAAACTTGCTGGTCCTGTACTTCACAGTGACTTCCTCAATATTTCAATCCTCCTAGTAGGTAGGTAGGTATTTGTTTGTTTGTTTGTTGCATTTGTACCTTACCCTTCGGCCAAAAATATCTCCCACAGCAGATTACAGATTGTTAATTTGACAGTTCCCTACCTTCAGGCTTACAATTTAAATAAGGCAAGGCACACAAGAAAAGGGTACGTCACTGGGGGAGGAACAATCTTCTATAGCTTCTGGATGTTGCTGCCAACATAGTAAAAATAGGGCCACTTTTATAAGGATATAATCTAATAGTGTAAAAATAAATAAATAAATCTCATACGATTGAATAGAATCAAATATTTGTTTTTCAGATAAATTCAGTCATTCCTCACTTGCCTACTCCATTAAAAATGTCAATGTGTGACATTTTCTCATTTGATCTTAAATCACAAGAATACTTTGAAGAGTAAGTTAATTAGGTCTCTTAAGATTCCTTTGTAGTTTTATCTCTTCCTTTTATGTCTCTCAGTACTGTTTGCTTTTTCACCTCTCCAGGAATCATCTCTCATAGTTAACTGGGATTTTGTTCCATCCATCCAGTCACTTGCTAACAAGCTCTCTACCAACCAAGCGACAAGTGACAAGATCCACACCAACTCTTGCTCTTTCAGGAGATTCAGGTTAATGCAAAGAAATAAATTTTGAGTTTCCACTTTTGAAAATTTAAAAATCTTTTTCTATGCACTTTATCTTCAGTCTAAATGATACCCCACATGTTGCTATTGCAAACCCCTCACTGGAAAATATATGGACACAATACAGGTACCTATTTGTTTATTTGTGTTCTGCTCCAGGGCTAATAGCAGCTGAGGGGAGGAGATTGAACAGCCTCTCTTCAGTGCCACGGCTCCCATCAAGTCAGAGTTTCCCATATTTGCTTTTGTTATAAGCTTAAGGGAAAAAAATGTTGAATGATCCAGTCATGAATGTTTCACATCACATCTGGTTTTATATGAAATCTGCTCATGTTCTATTAAGTGCAGAATACTGGATTTATCTTTCTGTTTCCGCTAATTAGTGCCACATTCCAAACAATGCTATTCTGTATCCTTGACAAAGCAAAACTAACAAAGAATTGACAGGTTTTGTCTGTAGCCCTATGCTAATCTCAAGCATTCCTTTAAAGACACACATTCAAAAGGTTCATATTCTGTGTCAAAATTAATATGAACCATTGCCATGGGATAAGAAAATGTTGATTAGGTATGTCCTAGGTTACCCTGACTTCTGGGGGTCCCGTGGGGGACACCTTGATTAGCTCCAAGTTACAAAGGTTGGGGAAATTAGTGGAGCACTGGCATTAGCAAAACAAGGGGCAGGGTAACCTAGAAGGATCTTTTACCCAACTTTACGGGGTCAGGCCAAGCAAAAAGCCAGACAAATGTACCAAATAAATGAATTTTATTAAATGAATATATTATCACGCACCAACTCACTCAATCACTCACTCACTCATGCACACAAAGCCTATTGAGAAGGAAAAGAGGTGAAAAACAGATAGGGGATATAGCAAAGGGAATGTAGGGCAGTGATACTGCATCTATCCTGAAATCTTTGGTCCGGGAAGCGGCGAGAAGAATGGCGCTCAACAAAGAGATGGCTGAGGGGATCACTCAACTAACAGAGTGCCAGTCTGCTAGCGTGGCAGGGAGTTCTCTGAAGAGACCCTCAAAACTAGGACTACTTATAGGGCATAACATACCTCGAGGGCAGCCCTCTCCCAGGAAGAACAATGGCCACAACAAAGGTTTATGTAGGATTGCAGTATTGGTTTATGTAGGGTTGCAGTATTGGTTTATGTAGGTTTGCAGTATTGAAGTATATGTAGTATATGTACAGGGACCTCGCCTTGTAGGATTTTCCAGAGTCAAAGTTAATCAACCTGGGGAAAACATCCGAATCCCCTCAAGTTGGCTATTCTTGGCTGAGGACCCTTTGTTTATGTGGATGTGTATAGCCTGAGGTCTCCTTAGGCTACGTGACTGGGGATTTTCCTGGTCTTGACCTGGTTTCTGTTGTTCAACCTCTTTGCCTACGTGCCCACCTGGGCAACCTCTCTGGCATGGCGGGCATATCTAATATCAAATTTATAGTCCCCGGGATAGGGTATGCCAGTGGTATAACACAGTGGGGTAACTCTCCTTAGATTACTTCTCTTCAGTGCTTTTGGAATTACCATAGAAGGTAATCACTACATGCTCTTTACATGTTGTCAGTACCAAATTCAGTTTAGCTACTCCAGAAAATATTATTTCCTAAAGAATTAGTCACAGTCATGATTTGCTGCAGGTTTACACAGAAAATGGATCTTGCCTACTGGATTATTGCTGGCTCCATTTTAAAAACTCGGCTTCTTTTGATACTGCCATACTTCTAATATTATACTGTATTCAGGCCTTGGGTGTCTTTGCAAATGGTCATGCCCCATGATGGCCTTTGTAACAGAGAACAGTGACATGTGCATTTGCAGCACAATCCCAGACATACCAGTTGATAACCAACCATGGAATAATGAGACCAGACACAGAAAACTGGGCTCAATAAGGGTGACTTTATTTAACCTAATCTATTTAAATTTTGTTGGCCTGGAAAGGAAGCAAGCGGAGGGGAGCAACCTGATGCAGCTCCAGCTGAAGTTCAGGTGCCATCTCTATGACAATCCCTCTTTGGCCTTCTCTTGGGCAAAGCTCCAAGGGCAATCAAAACACTTTTGATTGCTCCCTGGCCATCTGTAATTGGGAGGTAACCCAGGAGACCCTCACTCAAGCCTCAGAACTCTATGGCCCTTTCTGGAACTTATCATTTTCCATCATCATCCCGTTGTGATGCCAGGATGGGAGCACAACCTGAATGCACCCAGCTGGCTGCCTATGGAAGGGTAGTGCAAGTGACAATACCTTCCTTCTGCAGTGCAGCCAACCATTTCCCATGCTGCACTGGAGAAGGAAGTGCCTATATCATGCTTCCTCCCTTTCTGCATGGCCACCGGCAATGGGAGTGTCACACAATCAAGGACCATGATCAGATTTTTTGTGGTAATGGAATATCCCACAATTGCGATTGGAGATGTGTGGGCAGAAGGACCACGATGACATCATGCTAAAGCACAACTCACAAAGTAGTGGCAAAATGTCCCCATCCTGGGACAGTGACATTGTGCAGAAATGGCCTATAAGTGAGTGCCCAGATCCCAGGTTAATCTCAAGGATAGTCTCCAACCCCTCAGAACTCTACAAGGGAAAGTTTCAGAATCCTACTCTACAACAAAAAGGGTACCAGAGGTGATCACTGAAGACTCATATTCTCCTCCCACTTCCTGTCAAAGGAAAGCCTATTTAAAGATACCATCTGAAGTCAATTGTCCAAGTCCCACAGATACAATATGGGATGGGGAGGGACAGGTAAAAGGCCCCAGAGCTAGTATACAGGTCTCACACTGCACTGAGGGTGGGAGAGAAGTGAGTCTCATATATTCAGAAACAAAACTATTTAAAACATTTAAAACTATTTTAAGTTGTCTTATTGATTGTATTCTGCCCTGAGGTCTTTATCTATGGGGTGGGATATAAATATTTTAATTACTAAATACATAGGCAAAATGAACACAGTCAGTCCAAAGTGGTAAGATTTTTTTGTAGGTTTTTGCAGTGTATCTATATTTCTAGGACAATAATGCAGGACAATAGCACAATAATGTAAAGAAAAATAGTGTACTTTAATTTCAGCTGCAAGGAAGATGTTAGAGAATTTCCTCCAAGTACAAGTGACATTACCAAGATAGGACTATATTAAAGTGTGTCCACCTTAGCTTACAGCTTGCAACACTGACTCCCACTAATAGAGTATATTCAGCAGTTCAATTCAGTATTACAACAAGGCGGCTTCAGGATACTGATGGTGCTTTCATGCTGAGCACACTATGGCCAAAATGCTCATACTGTTGAAATCTGGATCCAGTATAGGGACAGTGATGGTTCATGGCTTCAAGATCAAGTGAGACCCTGAATCTATTCTGGGCTTTGACCTAAATTTTGGAAGTCCAATCCAGGACACTGAACCCAATCCCCAGAATGGGTTCAGGATAGCTTCTGTAAAGTTCTAAGTCCTAGAGCAAATTCACAGCCTTACTGATATTGAAGCCACCACCTGCCACTAGGTACAAATGCCTATAGAGCTCTAGGTGTAAACACATGTAATATATGCTAATGAGGTCCCTGAACACATGCAGGGAAGAATCAGACCTGATCTTGCCTCTACATATGCTGTGGTCATCCTCTCAACACATATGATCATATTTTGTATTTTTTGTTCCATGCTATCAAGTCAGATTCAGTTTATGGGAACTATATGTAGGGACCTTCAAGAGTTTTATTAAGTGTCCTGCTCAGGTCTGGCAACTTTAAGGCTAATGGCATCTTTCACTGAATCTATCCATCTATAATATGGCTTTCCTCATTTCCTACTGCCTTTCACTTGCCTGAACATTGTCATTTTTACCAGCAAGTCATCTCTTCTCATGATATGTGCAAAATACAAGAACCTAACTTCAGTCATTTTGGCTTTTTAGTTTATATGCCATAATACGAAAATATCTCCATATATTTAAGGTATCCAGCTATGATACTCTTCAGGCTAGTGAATGACAGACACAGTTTAGGCTAATATTGTTTTTATCAACACTTGGCACTATGTGGGGGATGTCTCAAAGTTATCTTTTTTATCTTTTCTTACTTTATCCGAAAAGTGACTTTCCATGTGCTATTTGTGCTATGAAAATGTTTTGAATTTTAGTGTTGAACGTGCACTCCCAGAGGTTGTCAGGTTTCAGGCAGAAAGATAAAGCTTTCCTTTTTATGTTGCCTTGCAGCAGAGCAGTAATACATCCCACACACTGTGTTTAAATCTTTGGTTTTATGAAAGTAAGAATAATTTCTACTTTGTGGTTCTTTTGACATTCAAGTGGTGTTTCCTGAGGGAATGAACCAGCCAGCAGAACATTTTCTCAGCTTCTCAAGGTTTCACAAACTATACACAGCTCACAGAGAAAATTGCTAGTGGTGTAGAAGAGAGGCGAAAAATGGACTGAAATTGCTAGAAAGAAGCATAGTTCATTTGACACTGCTGGCTGCAATAAAGACACCATATATTTATGAAAATAACTGCCTGAGTGTTGTGATCCATAAACAAAGAAAAATCCATACCCACAGTAATTGGTTGAATGCAAAATTAAATGCTATAGTCCAAATGAGAAGCCATGAGTTGGTTTTCCAATAAAAGGAAACAGCACACGAGGAAGAATTATGGAGTCCATTTTAAATAATTACAGCTGAAAACCAAACTGAATACTGGTATACACATGCATAAATGGAAACTGAACTTCAGATCCTGATATGAAATATATTAAGTGCTTACTATTGGTTCCAGTGATGGTTTTTTTGGCCAGTTTCTGGCAGTGTTGTGAATGTTGGCTCTACTGATATGGCAGACATTTTTTTTTTCTGTGATATTATACTGGTAGGACAAACCAGAGGAGCCAAGGAAATGGATTCTTCTAGCCTTGCTTGATCTTAGCTTCAGGAGAATTTGCCTGTAGCACTCTGGCATGATTCAATAGTCTGACTACTGAGAACTGTAGTATCAAAAGTAACTTTTACAAGCTTGACACCATCTACAGAGGACTGTGCCACATGATATTCCTGGATCTGTTGTTCAACTCTAATTGAAAGCAGTATTACACATGCAGAAAAGGCTTTTAAAATGCATAATTAGTAAAATCTTTCCTTGGAGAACTCATCAGAGGCTGAATATGTGCTTCAGAAACCTTTCCCTACGCACATTCACTATTGATTAGGGATGCCACTTTTTAAAAAAGAGAAACAGAGACCTTTTCCGCACTCAGGAATTAAAATGGTGCAGTGCGTTCTCTACGGAGGTCATCTGCACCTTGGAGCAGACTAGGTTCGGACTACTTACTGGAGATCCACACCTCAGTCTGCTCTAAAACGCCCCCAACTGGTCCTCCAGCACGCTTTTTAAAGACTGGAAAAAAGAGGTTTCCCTTTTTTCCGGAGCATGCCATTGCGTGCCTGCTCCCTTGTGCAGATTTGCAGGCTCGCACCAATGCAAGCCTGCAATCTGCGGAGGGCAAGCTTTAGGTGTGGCGAGCTTCACGGTTGGTCAGAACCCACAACCAACTGTAAGCCGCCATTTTGGAAGCTGGAGCAGTGCAGACCTAAGACCTTGCACTGCTCCGAGTCACTCTGGACCAGATGGAGGAGCCTGAAGATCCGGTGAGTAACGGCACGGAGCGATTCCCTCGCCTCATGTGCAAATGGCCAGAATCAAAACAGGAATATAAAAAGTTGACTTATACCAGTCCATATGACTGGTCCAACTACCTTTGACTTGCTGACACCAGTGATTGTCAATCTCTGATTATATCTATTTGTTATTTTGAATAGAAATGAGGCCAAATGTCCCATATAGAATGCAGTGGGGCATTGCTGTCAAATAATGGCATATGTTACATTAAAAGATGAGCATGAATCTTTGGTGCTTAGGAAGATGTTAATATATCCTCCAATAATTGTTTCTAGAGCAGATGTGGGGGTAGCATTGTCATGTGGGTCTGCTATAGATTCTGGTTTATGTGTCTGTATCGATGTTTCAGGTAAGGTGGCTGTATTATCCTGATGGTCAGATTCCCCCTAGTTTCTAGGTATGCCACCTGGTGCCTATTTGGACCCTGATCTGGCTCAGATTTTAGATCTTCATTTTTTAAAAAAAATATTTTAAAAGAATGAGGCTCTAGCCCTCGCAGGAACAGAAGCGATTTCCACACTAGACTTTTATAGCGCTATGATTCCACTTGAAACATCCTATGGAATCCTGGGGTTTGCAGCTCCAGCCGGCCCCTCCTGAAACTGCAAACCCCAGGATTCCATAGGATGTTTCAAGTGGAATCATAGCGCTATAAAAGTCTAGTGTGGAAATGGCCAGAGTGCAGTCAAGCTTCTGTTCAATCATTTTGCAAGAAACAAGCCTGCCCCTCCATGCTTTTGAATGTGTTTAGCTATTGAATGAAGTCTCACATTATGATGGATATATGAGTTCATATCAGTTCCAGTTTCCAGTTCCTGGGGTCAATGTTAAATGACAAAAAGTGCTCTTCTGTTATCCCGTCAATTTTTGCCCTGTGTACTAGAGTAAAGACAGGCAAAGTGCAGCCTGTAGGCTGACTGCATGGCAAGCCCATTTTTGGGATGCCCTCAGCTTCTCCATTATTTTTACTAAAATTATCCACCATGCCTTGCCTCCCATGGGCTTTTTTTAGGTCCAGAAGACACCTACCTTTAAAAAAAGAGAAATAGAGGCCTTTTCCGCACGCAGGAATTAAAATGGTGCAGTGCGTTCTCTACGGAGGTCATCTGCACCTTGGAGCGGACTAGGTTCAGACTACTTACTGGAGATCCACACCTCAGTCTGCTCTAAAACGCCCCCAACTGGTCTTCTTTCTTTCTTTCTTTCTTTCTTTCTTTCTTTCTTTCTTTCTTTCTTTCTTTCTTCCTTCCTTCCTTCCTTCCTTCCTTCCTTCCTTCCTTCCTTCCTTCCTTTCAGAAAAAAACCTCACTATAAATAAGGTCTATATTTTCTCATATTTGGAAGGTTTCGTAATATTTTATTTTAAGAAATAAATTTGTTCTAAATGTTTTCTTGATGGTGAGATAAGCTTTAAAAGATGAATAAAAAAAAAAAACCGGGCTAGATTTGTAACTGACATCAGCACTAAGGTAGTAAACTTAGAATAACATTTTACCAAAGGGGAGAAATCAGTGGTTTATGTTACACAGCTCAGAATATTTGAGCTGCTTACAAGGTTGGAAGGGAATGTATGGAGAGAAAAATATTTCTATATAAATGTTTTTTGTGGGTGTGACATGACTCAATATAAATACTTTTCTCTCTGCTTGGTTCTTCTTCTCTGTCAGTTCAGGCTATAACCCTGCACTTTGAGTTTATCTTGGCTGTAAAATGCTACAGTAATTTATATGCTCCCTCACTCAATGCTCCTTAGAGGCACAGGCAGCTGTCTAGCCAGCAGTTTAAAGAAAGAACTGTAATGAGCACTTGAGTGTACAGAGGAAGGGAAGCCAACCATCATACAAGATCATCTGTTTTCAGCTATCTTAGCTAGCAGTCATTGCATTCAAATGGCGTGACTACAGCCTGAAATGTCAGCATAAATATTTTCCTTTGGAATGTGTTCTATACATCTGCCTGTATACAGCTTAAAGCATTTCAAACTGGTAGTTTTCTTATTCTGTTCCAGTTCTAGTCTATGGCCTTTTCCGCATTTTATTTTTGAAATGGGCTGGTGCATCCTCCCACAAGGACATTCACATTTGGGGGCGAGCTGGGTTCGGACTACTTACTGTTTGTCCGGACTTCAGCCCGCTCCGGAACGCCCAGAACTGCTGGTCGCCCATGCTATTGAAAGACTGATTAAAAGAGGACTTTCAATATTGCGGTGCGCTCCAGCCCATCGCTCTGTAAAGTATAGATCTACAGGCACGCTCTGGTGTGGAGTCTGCAGATCTTCTGGGGGCGGGCTTCCGGCTGGAGAGCTTCTCCGATTGGTGGAGAGCCTTTGCCAACCAGAAGCCTCCATTTTCGTCGCCAGAGAGTGTGTAAAGCAGGCACACACAGCTCTGGACTGTCGTGGATCATCAGGAAAAGCGTGCCAGTCCAGTAAGTAATGGACTGCCCCATTTCCCCTCCAAAGTGCGGAAAAGCCCTATGTTTCTGATATGGCTCTCCATGCTAATACCTAGCTGGGGAGGTGCATTTTTTTCATAGGATTCTTAATGATGAAAAAACAAGGAGGACTGTATCCTCCTTATGGTGGCCTAAGCCTGCTTTGAAAAGCTGTCCTTGAGCAGAGATTAAACATCCAGGCCATCACCCAAGTCTCTGGAGCACTTCTTAAGCGGCAACAAAGTGCCTTCTTGCTATTTGTTCCCATCTGACAAAGCTGTGGCAGGAGACATGATTGTCTACCCATCTTTAGCTTCAAGAAGGAGTGATATCCAGCAATTGCAGTCTGCTGATCTTATTCATCTTTCTCACTCCTGGCAGCTCTTTTATGCCACCATGTTACCTGCTGTGTTCCTTGTGTCTGGGAAGACCCATACTTCCTACTAAGTTGAATGCCTTGGAAAAGGAAAAGACATGGACTTCAGAATCGAGGGGCACCAGGTTGCTGGAAGGTTTGTTGTCTAAATCTAGGAAATGGGCCATTTTTCTAGGAAGGCAGCAGAGGATAACATCCTCAAGTCTCTTTCTGGCACAATTAAAGCACTCAAGTGGCACACTGAAAAGATAGTTATGGTCAAGCCATTGACAAGCATAAATGATTACAACCAGAAGTAAAAACTGAATCTCCTGAGTCCAAATGTGGACAACGGTTGGAAAGAATCCAAGAAATACCAAATCTAGTCTTAGATTGCATGGTGTATCCCATCAAGTGTGTGTTGAGGAGGGGCACGGGGAAGCACACTACTCAGCACACTCATGTCTACAGAAAAACTACCAGAACTAATGCTGCCAGAATGTGCAATTTGGGAAGGTTTAAGCATAGGTTAGTTTGGTGCACCCTGAGGCATTTTCATATCACTGACCTCACTTAGCCAGCTTGTGAAAGGGGGTCCAGAAGGACAACTATTTTGAGCTCTGATGGTTGTCTGGCATCAAAAGGTCACAGTCTACATCCTCTGGGCCTCCTCAACAGGCAATTGCTGGATTCAGCACTTGAAGCCAGGTTGCTTTCATGTCCCTGATAGCAAGAGTAGCAAACCCCCAGTTGCCTCTTGACATTCTGCACTGATTCATATCTGCACTGATTTATTCTGAGCCCAGGCAGTATTCCCTCGCTGCAGGTTCTGTTAAATTAAATATTCATTGTATCCTCTTTAAACCCACTTATATCACTAGTCATCATGTATGATAGGTACGGAATCATTATTTGCATTGGGCTCACTATAATTTTGAACTGCAGTTCATGGCTTATGTTCTGAACCTGAAGTGACTTACTTTGAGGCACTAGTGCCATTTTTTTGTTTTGTTTTTTGTTTAAGGTGTTTATTGGTTGATTGCTTGTTTTGGAAAAAGAGAGAAAGAATGAGAAACAGGCTGAAGGAGAATACAATGAAACCCTATCCAAGTGGGGTTTTTTCCCCACCTCTTTCAGGGTAAGATGGGCTACGTTAACTAGTTCTGTCCCCTATGTTGTGTCCTCATCATTGGCACCACCACTCTCCACATGTTGCTGGGCAAATGTCTACAGAGCTCCATTGCATGGAGGGTGATAGCGCACTGATGGTGCTGCAAGGGGGGAGGACATAGCTAACTGAAATGTCTTTGCCCTCTCCTCATGAAGATAAGAACATCTGTTTTGTAGGTGAACACCAGCTTTACTTAACTCTCCAAATGTTAGTGAAAGCTTATTAAAAGATTCTGGCATCCAACAGAATCAATAGGGAACCTAGTCAACATCCTTATAAAGATCATTCATTAGGATGGGAGCTGTGTTGTTCCTGCCACACTGGAAACAAAAAGCATTAAAAGAATGACTGTGGTGCAAAAACATAGCAAATAATCTTGCTCAAAAATGACAAATGGAACAATACGGATGAGTTGAAAGAAGAATTATCCAGAGTTAATTTCTTTAGAAATACAGTAGGCCCACCACATTTGTGGGTTCAACTTTCACGGATTTGATTATTTGCAAATTCCTCCAACCCCTGCCTCCCCCACAAACCACAAACCTTCTACCAGTGCCCCCACACACAGACCAGAGGAAGGAGATGGATGAGAGAGAGGAAGTCTAAGGGTACCACCCACCTACCTTCCCTTTCCTTTACATGACCTGGTTTGGACCCTTGGTGCCCACTGTCCCCACTCAGCTCCTTTCCCACAGATGTACAAACACACACACATTTTGTGATTTTTCCACTTCTATGAGGGTCCTGTGCTCCTAACCCTAGCAAATGTGGAGGGTCAACTGTAAGTTTCTAACAGTTTCCTTCAATGGAGCTGACAGCCAGAATGATCCTTCTGAACTGATTGCTCACAACTTACAGCAGTCAGAACAAGTGTTTGCCTGTTACATGCTATAGGGGCCCCTTCTGCTACCTTAATAGCGTATGGGCTGCTGGATCTTCATGAACCGTACCAGCAGTCTCAGAAACTCCAAGAGTGCATCGACAATACAGTGTTATAGCAGTTTGCTACCACTCTAAATGCCATGATACTATCTTATGGAATCCTGGCAACTGTGGTGTCCACTTTCCTGAACTGCTTCAGCAGCGATAATTCACTGAGAGTTATAACTACCCCAGCAACCTACAAACCCAATGTTTTGGGGACAGAATCATGATAGTTAAAGTGGGATTAAAGTGCTATAATGCTCTGGGGTCAATTCTCTCCTGGTTACGATGTGAAGCGCCAGTTACGTAACTCCTTCCTCTAGCGCTGTCTCTTCAAGAATTAGCTATAATGCTGTCATGGGGGACTGATGGGGGTGGAAACATTACATTCCAGTTTTCTGTGCATTGCAATTTAACACATAACTCTGTTCCATCTTATTTGCATACCAGTCAGATTTCTTTCTAACAATAAAGCACAAACACCTACAATTGTTTTGTATGCACTCTTCCCTAACAGATGCACCTTTACAATTTCCCCCATATACACGGAATGTATGAAACTGTTTTATTGTGATTTAGACAGTTGGTCCAACAAGCCCAGTATTTTCAACTCTGACTGGCAGCAACTTTTCAGGATTTCAGGCAGGATTCTTTTCTAGTATTCCCTGGACATCCCTAGCAATTTTCCAACCAAATATTAATCATGCCTGGACTCCAATGAGATTGCAAAACCAAACGTGTGTCTGTCTGTCTGTCTGTGTTTGTGTGCGTGCATGCGTGCGTGTGTACATGCAGAGGGAGGTGGTCAGGGTGGTTAGGTCACATTTCCTAATATATATATTTGCCTGCAGGCTTTGAGAAATATACCACAAAATTCAAAGAGCTGATCCGGCTAAAGGACAAATGTGTTTCAATATGCATATTAGCCAAGAAGTGCAAACTAGGCCACAGCTCCTAAAAAATGAGGATCAAACAAATTCCTCCTTCATCTCTGAGGGCTGGAATATCTGACATTGGTTGAGCCACAGGAAAAGGGCATGGGCTACAGTACCTCTCATTCATAGATAACATTAGAAGGAGCCCCAGAAAAGGAGCATACGGGATCATGAACATCTGCCAGAACATCTACTCAGCAACAGAGGACACAGCAGAGTGAAATTAATCTAAGTAACTGTGACATTGGAAGTATAGCCTCTCTTATCAATTGCGGCACTCCAACTGCAGTCAGTCTTGAAAGATTTTATCCACAAAATGTCTTGCAAAATTGTTACAGCATGCCTGAGAGGCTTCAGCTTCCAAATATATCCCAGTGTAACTTTTAGAAAACTGGCTAAATAGCTTCTCAGTGTGTGTCCAATCCTATAATTCTTATTTTTTTGAAGCAGATTTCAACTCAAAGCCTTGCAAATATGTGGGACTGTTTCCCAGTGATTCTCAAGTGTGCCAAATCTTCTGTCAAAATGACATATTTTCGGTGCAGAAATCCAGTTCTCCCACATCTCTCTTCAACATCCCATAACCTCTAATTTACTTGATAAGGTTCAGAAGGACACAAATGAAATAATTTGTTGAAGAAGGCAGAGTTCCAAAAAAACTGAAATGCCATCAACACAGACAGCAGACTGTTAACCCTCCTAAGAGATGCTGAACCTGATTGCATTCCATGCAAATCAGACTTCACTACTAATTCTGACACATCAATCTGTCTTGCCTGAGCTATTATGGCCATGAAAACCTCATTTACTATAAACATTAAGATGGCTGTATTTTATAAAAGTTAAAGTTTAGACAGCAACCTTAAGGGGAAGGAGGCATAATAACTGACCATTCTGATCTTCGAACTTTGATCTATCTAAAGTTTTGCCAAGGTCTTGCAAGCAAGGCAGATGTTCAGAAGTTTTAAGGTTTTTCCTCCCTTTGTGCAGCTTATTAAAAAAAAATGTGGACAAAAGAAAAAATGTCCGTGTTCACATTGAAAGAAAATGAAGCTTAGCGCTGTTCTGAGGGACATCTAACTTCACCTCTAGGGTGTGGCTATAGATTGGGAGGTGGGGCTGGGGCTGTTGTGAAAACTGAAACACTCCCAACACACGCACCCTTTACTCCTCATTGATGTTGGTATGCTGATATGGGGAAGGAGTTGATCTGGAAAAATCTTGCTAGTAGTTATCCAAAGGTTTATTTCTCCATCTGAGGTTCTAAATGCAGGATTTCCAATCCAATACAGCCAGAAAGATCCATTAATACAATTACTTAACTGTCTACATGTGAGGATGCACAGGTTCAGATCTTGGAATTATGTGTTCTCCTCCCCACCCAAAACATATACAGGCTGACATCCTGCTAATGACATGAGCAAGCATATGTCCAACATATACCTGTCTCTCCCTCCTCCCATTGTATTGTTAGTCTCTTCCTTTCACTGCAATGACTAAAATACCCTTGCAGGACTCACAGAGCCCCCCCACTCCACTCCACATACATTCAGGGGCTGGCAGAGAGTCAGGGAGCATCAGAGAAGTGGCTGGCTATGTCTCCATAAATGGCCAGATGCTGAATGATAACATCAACAGTTGAAACTTTTGGAAGACCCAGCAGATCTCAGTGGATGATATCATTCCTTTATGCCTTGCTGTGAAGACATAGCTAGATACTTCTCCAGTGCTCAGCACACCCTCCACCATTTACTAAATGGACATTGAGGGAAGAGGCTTTTACAATGAAAGGGTGGGTCCTAGACATGGTGAAAGGGGAGCTGTAATGTAGTTTCACTTGTAGAACATTTAAGCTATGGTTGATGATGTAGGATTTCAGCCACAAACCCTTACACATGTCGTAGGGCCCTTTCATACTATGGTACCATATTCCAGTTTAATTGCCATGATAACATCCCATGGAATCATGGGATTTACAGTGTGGTGAGGTACTAGATCACTCAGACCAAGAATTCTAAAGGAATATATGCTTTGCCCGTATGATCCATCTACTTAACTTTGTAGCAGACAGATAAGGTTTATGGCATATGTGTGCATGCTCAACTGTATCTTATGTGATGTTCTGCGTTCAATGGACATCATGCACAATTCCTTTGTCCAGTTTGGGGAACAGATAATCTGCCATTTTAATTTGCTTTGCAGCAAATTCATGGTTGTATCTCAGACAATACATCCAATGCCACATGACTTCCATTTGAGAAATAAAGTCAGCTGATGTGCAGGACAGGGTCTTTTCTTCTACAGTACATACTTATAGTCCTTACAGATGCTTGTTAAGACCCATTAAGGATAGTGATCAGAGAGAGAGACAGAGACAGAGACAGAGAGAGAGACAGAGAGAGAGACAGAGAGGGAGGGTTAATTTTTCTGCACTCTGTTATCATGTGGCTTATCTTGATGGACATTGTGTTGCCCAGCTATTTTACCGTAGAGATTGCATAAGAAAGTGTGAATCTTAGTGCTAGATGAGCACCAGAAAAGGGACAGAGGGAACAAACACTCTCCCCACATACCACAATCCCCTCATTGTTAATTGCAAGAGATTTTTCACATGCTCATCCCTGAAATGAGCTTTCCTCTTTCCATGCCTCTTAATGTGGGGTAGGGAGGAAGTTTGCCCCCATTTCCCAAGAACAGCTGGCTCTCTTATATTCCCCATGTCAATGTCACAATGTTTAGGAGAAGCAGGGGAAAAATGTGAGATTGGCACCTGCTGGATACAATGAATCCAGATATGGTGAGACTCCAATGTTCATTCTAGCTGGATTTTCCCCATCTCCCTTCCCCTATCGCACCCTTTTTCTGTAAGCGAAGAGGACATGGTACATATTTTTGCAGTCCACAAGAGGCTGAGGCCTCCAGAAGATGCTTAGTTGATGTCCTCTTATTCCAGCCAGACTTTCCATGTGATCTAGCATCATATACACTTGAATCACCAGTAAGAACATGATTGGACTAGTGTGCCTGGCTTGGGATGGCAATGCTATTGTACCACTGTGCTTGAACTGGAATGGACTGAATTTGTTTGACTCATGAAGATGGTTCTCCCTCTCTCTACAATGCATAGGAGCTTTTGGTACCTGCCAAAATGTTTTGAACATGCTCTTCATGTATGTAGAGAAGATCATAGCATGTGGTTTTCACAATTATTTTATGTTTATTTAATTTTTTTTAAAAAAAAATCAAATCCACACACATAATCACATACAGAAGACAATATCTACAAACAAAATAAATGCTATTTTTAAAAGCCTTAATCCAGGGGTAACCTACAGATGGAACTGCTTCTCTCTATGGAATTGGAAAGGGTAATACCATGCCATACATCCTCACTCCGTGATACGGTATAATTAACAATGAACATTATTTAATTGACACAAAATAGAAATCATACATTTATGGCTGAAAAGACATGCTGGCAAAAAGAACTATTTGTACACATGGAGAATTCGGTCAGAGGGGACCTCAGGCATGGCCAAGTTATAAGTTCAGTAGTCAGAGAACTCAACTCAATGAGTTTAAGATGATCCTCTCAATAGCCCAAACCTAGAAAACAATAGCTATGAAAATTCCCAGAGAAAGCAACGATGACTAACTTCCAGTAACTTCCTTCCTACTGAACTCACCTCTTTGTTTCCTCACCTGCCAGACATTAAGAAGCTATCATGACTCCCATCAATGCTTTGTCACCTAATGCTAAGACCATTACCCAGCTACTGACCCCTTTGTTTATTCAGCTGGAGAGTCATTAACACCTTCCCTTTCAGGACGGAAAAATGGTATTTAAGCACTGGGTCAGAACCTGACTTTCTGTTACCACTCTGCTCCTCAAACTCTTGTTCCTTCATGCTGCCCTCAAACTCCTATGTCTGAGCCATTTTGCAGTGACTTTCTTCTCTTCGGGATTGGTAGATATCACCATTTCATCCTAAATCCTCACTATCCAATTTTCCCCTCTTTTCTTTCTGTTAGTCTATGGTTGAGAGATTGCTTGCATCTTGCATGTGTTTGTGATTTCCCCCCAATAAAACATTATTTTAACCTCCAACTGGTGTATCTGCATTTGTACCAGTATACACAGGTGAAAAGATCCCGATGTTACCCTCTCCCCTCACAGGCCTCCTTTGAGCTGTAATTCCCTGCCTTTTCACCTAGGCATTGGCATTGTGTGTGGACCCCAGACCTCCTCTTCTCACTACAGCTCCTTATACAGCCACAAAATCTCCTTTATATGGTTTGCAGGTGGCACTGCAGCGTGCAATGGTTTTCAGATTTCACTGCAGCGGTTGTGGGGAGGAATACAGTTCTTTTATGCTGGTGCTGCAGTGCCAGTACAACGTTGCTTTTAGGCTTTCATGACCATCAATATATCACACTAAATTATATAAGAAACATTGATCATAGAACAGAATAAAACTATGTACAACATGTAGTACAGATTTTCTCTTCTTAAGTTAAATACAAAGAAGTGCAAAGCATCAAATACCGCTTGGCATTATACTGATAATTATAGTGATAACTTGGAAGACAGTGAAAGGGTAATAAATATTAATTTTTATACAATAATTATGTTCCAATATTCAGCAAATGGTTTCTCCTCCTCTGTAAATTTACAGTTCTGTCTATCATCTTTCAATCTAAGTACTTCATTGATTTTCAATGGTTGTACTATTTGCCAAATTTAATGAATCACTCTTTCTGTGTAATTAGTTCTGTACTTTTCCCACTTCATAGCAATACAACTGGTACAATTTTTTGCTGGTGAATTTTTGGGAGATGGAAAGCAATCTAACAATATGCTTTTTCTTGATAAAGGACACATTATACCCAGTTATCCTATCTAACTTATTTCCAGAAACCTCGCCTTTTTAAGTATATCCACCATACATGGAATGTAATCATATGATGGCATCTCACATTTCCAATTTACTCAATTATGCTTTAAATTTTATTTGATTTAAGTGGTAGATGCCAGCAGTAACTTGGCTATTAATACTCTGAAGCTAAAAAGACACAAATTGAATTGGTCATTCTTCTTGAGAAGAAAAATAATTAATTGCTAAATAAATGAGTATCACTGGCTCCCGACAGGTTTTTAAAAGTTCTTCTTTGTTAAGTCATAAGTCAGAAATGTCTTGAAGGCACACAGCAACAAACTTCTTCATTGGAACATTTTCTAACATCAAACAAAAATCTAGGAAAGACTATCATTTTTAATATTTTATTTATGTATTACTTTATTTCATTTATAAACTGCCTTTCTGCCAGAGCTGGACTTAAGGCGGCTCACAAAGAGAAGGAGCAGCAACCTCAGATAACAATGACATGATCCTTTACTGTCCTCCAAGGTCCACCTGAAGTTTCACAGCTTTTGGTGAGTTATATATTAGTGCACCAAACAGTAAGGGCCTTTCTGCACTACACCATTATAGTGCTCTTATTCCACTTTCAACATCCTGTGGAATTCTAGGGTTTGCAGTTTACTGAGGCCAAAGAGCTCTCTGTCTGAGAATTCTAAACACCCCTCCCTAAACTGCAAACTCCAAGGTTCCATAGGATGTTGAAAGTGTAATAATAGCACTACAATAGTATAGGGCAGAAGGTATAGGGCAGAAGGGCCCTCAGACATAGGAAACAAGTATGTAAAATAAATACTTGAATCTTGAGCAAACATCTGAAATGTTCATTGGACTTAAGGAGGTTTTGGAAGGGTATTTGAGTTGTACAATATAAGATTCAGATTGGAACCAATTAAGATTAGTCTATGTCATCCAGCAGTTGAGGAGGATGTAGATGTCAGAGCTTCTTTGTCCCCTTACTGGATGGTGCACTGACAGGCTATAAGGCTATGTTATCACCACTATAATGAGATAACAATCAAGAAATTGACTATTGTAGTTACCTTTCACTTTTAACCATTTTGATGGCTTAGATAGCATATTGTTAACACAGTTAGTTGCAGTTATACTTTGTTACGGTCATAGACCAGCACAGGTAAAAAGGGTTACAGAAAAGGATAAAAGGATAAAAACACAGGTTAAAAACAGGATAAAGACAGCACTGAAATTCTCCTTCAGGTTGCACAGCTCCCATATAACAAGACAAGCTTGGAACTAGTCTACTGCAGAGGTCAGTGTCTTATGAATTCTAACCACTGCTGCACAGAATCTGGCAACATTATATGTTATATGGGGGTTGGTGTCTGAAAGTAGCAAAGAAGTGTAGAATTCTCCAGTGCGTCCTTGGTATTTATGCAAGAGAGGGGAAATAAGGCTGAGGCGAATGTCCCTGTAGTACAAGCACTGAAGAAGCACATGCTTTGTTGTTTCCATTTGGCCAGAGCCACATTATTAACACAAAGATTTTATAGCAGTGTGTATAGTCACAGCTAGAATAGAAATTATGATAAAACAGAAAGACTTGAAAGGATTAAATGTGCAATCTTAGATTACTAAGGTATGGTCAGTTGCACTCTGTAAAAAATTGGCCTGTAAGCGAGGACTAAGCAAAGAATGTATAGAGGGTGTAACAAAAAAGACACTTGGTTTGTCTCTATGAACCACCATCAACCTGTCACTGTATGAGCACCCTCCAGACAGTTTTACTTTTGGCAAGTTGTTATTTAGATCTCTAGAAATTTGTGCATGCTTGCTGAGGAATATTGTCTGATCTGATCTGATGTAGTTTGGGAGTGTGATAATTTGCACTTGTAACTTTTTGCTGGTGTTTCTTCCTCTGTAAGAAGCTATAAATAGATCATGACACAAAGTGTTGGTAACTTATTCTGTTTTGTATATTATATTGCTTTATTACTTACCTTTGTATATTGATAAATTAATGACATTTTAGAGAAAAAGTCTTTTCCAGATGATGATTATGACAATGATGATTACTTACTATCATTAAATTACATGGCGAGGCACTGTACAAAAATAAAACAACCAATAGTCCAGTCAATGGCATTTGTTCTTGTTAATTGATGTTAAGCTATCCACAAAATTGGTACAGAAGTTCTTATGGGAAAAGAAACTCGGAATTCTTCTGCTGGCAGCATTGATATACCAGTCCTTAATGCTTCTTTTTGGAGCACAAGACTGCAGCTATGATGGCTTCAGGAAGGTTAAGACTAGCAGAGGTGTCAGCTTCTTTCTCAAGCTACATTCAGCTTTCTGTGTGCCTTGTCTGTCAATGACATGTCTTTCCTTGATAGCATTGATGATTCGGTCCTCAGGGTTCTTCTTATTCCAAGTGGAATAGCTGGAATGGCTTCTAGGAGAGCAAGACTGACCAAGCTGATTCTAATTCTAATTGGGATTGCATATTTAATTTTTACTTATATTTTTACTTCTTGATTTGCCTTAACTTCTCTTTTCCTTCTTCTTCATGGGAATTGATTTTATTTTGTAGTACAGTCAAAATGAAAAGAAAGAAAGAAAAAAGAGGATCATGCATAACAATACTTCTGCATCAAGACCACTAAAGAAATAATATATGACAAAATCCAAAATCCACAGAGGGCAATACCTTCATTGGCCAACCAAAATGCACAAAATACATCATGCAAGTTTTCAAAGCTTTGCTGGCTACTTAACCAGGCAAAGATGTTAAAAGTCAAGGGACACAAAGAAAAGAGACGATGTTGGAATCGTTGTCACTGTTCATCTATCCCAGTTGCAATATTTGGAAAGAGAAGAACACTTGAGGGCTGAACCATGAGTGCTACCAAGGAAAGACATTTCAAGCTTTTTTGCATAAGAAGTTGCATAGGTACCAAGGCTCAGACCAGGAGGATGAGGAGGGTGCTGATATCTCTGCCGGTCTTAACTTTCCAGAAACCATGTTGTCAGAGTCATTGCAATGTTTCCTCTCTGGTATGATTTTTAACATCTTTACCTGATGAAGAAGCCAATGAAGCTTCAAAAGCTCTGAGGATGTATTTCAGATGGCCAATAAAGGTACCAGTATGTCTCTTTTGTGTTTTTTGCTGCATAACCAACATGGTTACCCTTGAATATGTTTCCTGGACTGGAAGATGCTGAGTTTTAAAGATATAAAGGCATTCAGTGATTCTAACTTTAATGGATATGCAGCTAAAGTGGAAGTGCTACCATAATCAATCTAAGGAAAAATCCACTAACAAAGAAGGAAGGGAGGGAGGGAGGGAGGGAGGGAGGGAGGAGTGTGAGAAAGCCTATAAAAACTCCAAAACACCATTTTGGGGTGAAAAGGGTTCAGCAGACAGATAGTAAAATACAGACAAGTGCTTATAATCAGGCTTTAACAGTTAGATATTTTCTAAAATGTGAGCTGACAAGCCAGTAGAGTGAAGTTGTCAGTGGAGCACAGAAACTCATTCTTCTGTTCTTGATTTTTCACTAGTGAAGTTAGCTTGAATGAAAAAGCAAAAGCCATATAGATGTTGCAAAAAGTTACTTTTTTTGGACTATGACTTACAGAATCCCTGGGCTGGCACAGCCACTCACCATGTTGGCTGGGAAATCCAGGACCTGTTTAGGGTATGTTGATGTTTGGAATGCTGTTTTATGAACTTGTGAAATTATCTCATGTGCAAGTCTATCTTGACTCCTATGATGTTTATTTTAATAAATCCTTGTTAAGCAGTTAAATATAATAAACCCTCCCTCAAGGTGCAATTTTCACCACAATTCAATAAAAATAAGCTCTCAACATACATGCTCTCTCCTTTCATAGCACTCATGAACAGGTTTGTTTAATAATAAAAACAAAGGAGCCTAGAGAGGTCAGAAACATGGCCAGGAAGTAACAAAATAAGAGCTCCAGTCTGGGGGAAAAATGCTAGCTAATATGCCTTGGGAAATGTAATGTAAAACAAAGATCAATTCAATAAATATGAAACATTTGCAGAGCTATAATGCTGAAATATGCTTTAAGTCCCTGCTCTCTCTGTAAAACTACCTGCAAACAACATTTTGCTTTGCAACAGCTACCAAGGCAAGGGGTTGTGTCTTTAGCCACTAAAAAAAAGACAATGGAATCAATGGCAACTTGGAACAGGAAAGAAACTCATCAATAATGGAAATACACCACAGCAAATTCAGTGGCAATTTGTATTTGCTCAGAACAGAGACAAATCTACTGGTACAGCTTGGAATATATGAGCCTAATGCATAAGAAACTGTTTCCAGACACACAAGTGATTCAGGGCATTCTCCTGATAACTGACAGGAAAGAATTCAGCTTTATTTCCAGTTGTTAATTGCTGCTGGAAACAAAAACATTGGCCAGAACTCTGTATGGGGGTTACATCTTTGTAAGGGGACTTACATATGTGGGAATTAGAACTGGTAAATTTCATAACATCTGTATTGAGTTATGTGCTTCTGCTATGTTACTATATAGCAGACCTGCAAAGTGCCCAACATGCATTGTGCATAGATGTGCATTGTGCATTGATGTAATGAACTAATTCTAGCATCTGCCAACCATGAATATTTTATGTATTCACTATGTAATTAGCCTCAAGAAATGGACTAGCTTTTATGTAAGGATGGAAAGGACATTTGACATTATCCATTTCCTGGCTAAAAACAAAACAAATCAGAAAAGAATTGTCAGGAAGAGCAACACAGTGGTGAGACTTTTGTGTTGTTTTTACCTGGCCCACCATGAGGCACTGGAGAAATATTCCACAGAGAAAGACATGTGCATTTTTTGAGTGAAAATTGTGGGGTTCTGTGTGTGTAGCAGGGAAGCTTTTCTGAATTTGGGTTTTGTTTTTGTCTTTTTTGTACAATAATGTTTCAGAAAGCTACTTTTTTCTTTCTTTCTTTTTTTGCAAAATTGCTGACTTTGTACAAAAGAAAAGTGATCCTGGACAAACAGCTGTGTGATATTTTTATACAATATTAATGGGATTGTGCAGAAAAGAAACACCAATCTCACATATACCCCCAAAAAAGTTGTTGTCCAGTTTCTCAGAATCCCATGTGTATTTCTGCACAGCATCATTTCCTGAAACACTTTAGGCAAAAGATTTATACAGTCTGAAGAGAAACCAGAAACACTTCTAGTTGCATGAATATCAGGTGAGAACTGACCATACATAGTTGAGGGGAGGGTCTGCAGTGAGGAGAAAACTGTGGAAATAATTCTTTTTCATGCGTGAGGTTGAAAGAGTCAAAAGTTTTCATATTTAATTGTATATAGACATAGTTAATGTTAATACTGTTTCTCTTCCACAGAAAAGATAAAAGGATTGGTTGCAAAAAATGAACCAGTGAAGCAGAGAAGCTGCAGCAGGAACATTTGGGGCAAGGGGGGATAGGGACAGAAGCATCTGATATTTGGGGTAAGAATGCTGGACAGGAAAATGGTTTTCTTAAAAAATTCCTGTCCCAAACAGGTAGAAATACAAGACAGTTATAGAAAAACTTCAGGATTTCTCAGTGGGAAAATACAGGGCTTGAAAATAACCAGTTAAAAATAATAAATCCTTATGCTGGGGTGGCCAACTAATTTTTTTTTAAATAGTCTTTATTAATATAATGTATATTAGAAAACAAATACAATATAAACACACCAATATAACATAAAACACACTAACACAACTGTAATATCTAACATTTACAAGTAAAGTCTCTAATAGCTAAAGAAAAAGGGGAAAAAAGGGAAAGATAAGAATAAAGAGATGAAAAGAACATTAAAGGAAGGAAGAAAGGATTAAAAACAAAAAAATACAGCACCCCCACCCTTATTCCCCGAGTGCCCAAACAGATCTTGACTTACATAAGCACTAACAAAAAACAATTAGGATACTTCCCAAATCCTTCATCTATTGGTTCTATTTCTGGATTCTAATTTTAAACCTCTATCACAATTTAAATAAATCAGTAGCAACTGTTCTCCCTATTACCTTAAATCAATCTTGTCTTTTACATATTAAAACTAATGACCATTAAGTTCCACTTCTTATTCCTTGTATGGTGTATGAAAGGTCTCCATCTTTTTAAATATGATTCTATAGAATTTTCTTTCAATAAAACTGTAAGTTTATCTATTTCTACAAAATCCATTAGTTTATTCAACCAATCACTCAGTTTGGAATTTCATTATTTTTCCAATATTTCATATAAATAATCCTTGCTGCCATTACCATATATCTAATCAAATTCTTATATTTCCGTTCCATATTATCCATCCTATCTATTGTGTTTAAAAGAAAAAAATCTGGTTGGAATACTATATTAATCTTTAAAATCCTTTTCATATACCTGCAAATCTTTATCCAATTTTTTCTTTTCTTTCTGACATTGCCACCACATATGGTAAAAAGTGCCCTCATGATGTTTACATTTCCAACATTGTTTATTCTCCCCTTTATGCATCTTGGTGAATTTACTGGGAGTTAAATACCACTTATATATTATTGTATAAAAAATTTCTTTAAGATCATTACATCTAGTGAATTTCAAACCTTCCCCCATGCCTCTTCCCATTGTCATAAATTTATATTGTGTCCTAAATGTTGAGCCCAATATACCATACTTTCTTTTATCTGTTCTTCCTCTGTATTCAATTTTAATAATAACTTATATATTTTGGAGATTAAATGAGATTCCCCCACACCTAATAATTTTTCAAATTATTAGCCAACTAATTAAAAATAGTAAATCCCTATGCAAATCAATGTTGTTAGGGGGTTGTACTGTTCCTACCATTCTTCCAAGAAGAACTCAAGATGGTACCATCCCAGATAATTTCAGATTTTGCCCCCAAATGACCTGCAATGCCCTGTAGAGAATAAAAAATAGCCATACTACTTGCCTTCTTTGGGTTGTTTTAGGGCCAGGAAAGGACATTTTAATAACAGGAAATGATCTAGTAGTCAACTGCCAGGTCACTTCCTATTAAGAAAGGGAAGTGCATTCCAGTGCTTAAAACAGCCTGGCAGAGATGGTGTACTTGACCTCCACACACCATAAAGTGCATTGGTGGGCATTTGGAAACCACACAAATATCTTGGACCCTGACGAGATCTGGGAACCAAAAATATGTAGTTTGTGGGTTATATTTTCTGTACCCCTGCACTATATAATTAGTCATCCTCTCTTTCAAACTAAGGCATGGGGCAATTTTCTTATGATTGTAACATGAGGAGATATTAATCTGATTGGTTTTATAACTACCGTATTTGCTGGCCTATAAGATGCACCCGTGTATAAGACGCAGCCCATTTATACACTAGCAAATAGTATTTGCTAGTGTATAAGACACACCCTATTTTCAAACAATATTTTTCAGGATAAAAAGTGAGCCTTATACACAAGCAAAGTATATGTTACACCAGTATATGTTACTTTTATTTGTACAGGAGGATGTGGCCTTATTATTTAGTATGTTTTGTAGCACACATCAGTAGCTTGTAGCATCCTAGTCTTTTAAAATAGCAGCAACTATGATTTTACTTACTTTTGAATAATAAGAAAGCAGAAAAGTGTTTTTAAATTAACCAGTTAGGTAAGCTAACAAATTTTTGGACCTTGGATAGCAAGGTAACTATTATAACTACATTGAAAGAGAAACCATCCAAGCTCTGGGCAAGTTGGATGTTGTATTATATAGGTCAGAAGTGGAGACAATGTGGCCCACAGAATGACTAAGGTCTCTAGACAACACTTATGTTGCCCCTTAAGTTTCCCCACCAGTCTCCCCAAACCCCTCAACACCTCCAATTTTTATTTAAATGTTCAATATGATTTTTAGACAATGTTTACATGGGCATTGGTGACCGTGATATACAACGTGGCCCACTGACAGGAGTAACCATGTTGATGGGAGGAGGTACAGATTAGGAAGTCATTTCTGTCGAGGTAAAATCTAGCCTTCCAGTTTCTGAGCTGTTCAGGAGGGAGAAGTGCAGTTTTGTTTCTTGGCAGATATGGCTTTGTCTTTCTTCCCCTGCCACAACTGGATAACACCTCACAAATTGCCTTACATTGACATAATGGAGCATTACATCAGCGTAAATCACCAAGAGGAAACTAACCATACAAAACACCCTCCTATCCTGTCCTGCTAGTTGAGACATAGGCTATAGAGTACTTGGGTGGAAGCTGACTTCAATCAACAGAAAAGGTTAATCATCTCACTGGAGACTGGTGGAAGGGGGAAACTGCTGTTTACTAATGGCTATAGAAGTGCAGCTGGCTGCTGCCCAGGTACCCCATACCCTCCCATGATCACTCAATGGCCAAGTGAGAGAATATTAGGGCTCAGACAGCTATAAGCTGGGCAGAACTGCATTGGAGGGGGAGCATTATGATCAGGGTCATTTTCACACTGGGTTGCTATAGTGCTATTATTCCACTTTCAACATCCTCTGGAATCCTGGGGTTTGCAGTTTGGGGAGGGGCCTCAGGATATTGAAAGTGGAATAATAGTGCTATAACAGTCCAGTGCGAAAATGGCCATGGTCAATGCTATGTAAGATCTCAGCTTATAATTTGAGCAAGAGATGCCAGGACTTGGACCTTTCTTGTTTGCAAAACATCTTCTGTGTCACCGAGTCTATATCCCCCCCCCACCTCTCTCTTTTACCATGTAGTTAAACTAATACAAAATAAAGTTTGCGATCTGACAGTATTCCTTAGCAAAATGTGTACTCATTCCTATTTTTCTAGACTTTATGTTAAATTTCTGTTCCAAATTTTATTCCTGATCAGAAGTAGATCAAGATTACTTGTTTTTATTAGTAAAATAAATGAATGAATGAATGAATGAATGAATGAATGAAAACAAAACTGTAATAAAGGAGGCATCACAATGTTTATTTTTTGAACAATGAACCTGTTGTGTTAGTTTTTTTCCATGACAGTGAAAGACCGTATCAACAGTTGCAAGATACATCGTTTAGGCTTTTCCATTTTTGAATAATCCTACACAGTGCCAAATAAAAATATGATACTAAGGTGTTTTTTTTTTATTTGTTTCTTAATTCCTCCCACTCTTAACTCCATGAACTGTGTTGTATCAATTTAACATTCTTGCTCATGTTCTTATCAACCTTGATGGAGTGTCATTATCAAGGTGCACTTCTAAAGACACAGAGAAAAAGTAGTGATGAAATCAGAATGGAGGAGAGGCAAATTAAATTGCAAGAAAATCTTCAGGTCCTGAAGTCTGAAGAAGGACAATCAGGGAAAGCAAAGACACTAGTTAGTTAGAAACTCTTTGAATTCCTTTAATCCCCAAGGTCAATTTAAAGGGAAATGATCTGATTGTTTGGCATCTGCTAGTGATTGGAGGCAAATAAAAATCATTGTGTGATTTCCAGCTCAAGCAGGGCATAGCACACACACTACTATTATGAAAGCAAATACAGCAATTTCTCAATTGACCTCAACTGACTAATAATCCCTTTGATGATTCTAACATATGGATACTGAAATGGAGTGGAATAACATACATGGACACACACGCAGACCAATTTTCTCTTTTAAAAAGAGAGACTAATTTATGGCCAAGTTTGCTTTTGCTTGAAGACATGCAATTCCCAAAACATCTTTAATATTTAGTCTGCAATACTGAAGACAAAGAAAAATGGCATTTAAAACATGAACATGTGATGTCCTTTTCACATTTGACCTTCTGCTGAAAATTGGAAACCAAAAGAAGACTTGGAGTGGTTGTTTGTGCATTGACACTGCACAACAAAAGCCTAACTATAAAGTGGCAGGCAAATACTACATCAGATTCTAGATGCTTCTGCCCCACAAATAATCCCATTCAGGCATGTGATGTGTTTTTAACTAGCACTAGACTGCAGCTGGAAAGCAAACAAGCAAGCAACAATCTCACAATGTAGAAGGTTACAGAAAAAAAATCTTTCTCCAAAAAAATAAAGCAAAACAAAACAATACAGACTAGTGCTTGATTCAGGCCTAAGACCTCCTAGAGTATGACCCTGCCTTCATACTGTTGCCATGTCATGTGTCTGTCTTCTCCAGTCAAAAGGTTAACTCCACAGCAGGGAATAACCTTAAGCTTATTCTCATACTTTAAAAATGACCTCTGATTTCTACCTTAAGAGACTGTCCAAGTGTTGAGAATAACTGGAACCATTTTTCTAAGCTTCATGTGTGACCATTTACCCATCCCACTGATCCACTGATATCAGTCTCAGAAGTAGTTCATTGCTACAGGGAAAAGGATCAAGAGTATGGTGACACTTGCTTGCAGGAGAAGAAGCAGGGAATAGAGGTATAGGACTTAGAGTAAGACAATTTAGATAAGAGAAACAGAACCAGGACCAGTTCTTTCTTTCTTTTCTTTCTTCTCTTTCATTATATGAATTGCAGCATGGAGCTCCTACAGACCTAATGTTCTTCAGGTTATCCCCAAGAGAATGAGAATTGTTCAGGTTGGCCAGTTTGTCTGTTTGTTAAGGGCAGTAAATCCATATTGGGTTTTCAACAGATACTTTTAATGAACAGGTTTATAGTAGTAACTCTTCAGTAAACCTGAAGTAGTATAGATTACACACTAATGGCACTACCTTTCCACAGTGCTGGGATTGGATGCTCTTGTGAGGCAGGAGAATATGCCGATGGCACCAGTGCTGCTGGTAGGTATGATAACTGAAGCACCTGTCAGAGCTGCTGATGAGAAGCTGTTGGTCCCTGTTGCTTGGGGTGGAGATGACGAACAGCAGCTGTCGGTCTCTGTTGTTCAGGGTGGAGATGACTCCTGCAGCTCAAGAGCTTCCTCTGTTGCCATGGTCCAAGCAGGCGCAGATGTTTCTCTGCCTGCTCCTTTAGAGCAACAGGTATCTGATTCTGTGCTTGCTCCTTTGGAGCAACAGGGATCCGATTCTGAAGAGGCTCTGGAGCCTGGTTCAATAAGCCTCCAATCAAGATGGAGACTCAAGAGGGCTGTGCAAAGGGAGGTTTCCTTGGCTAAGTTTAAGAAGTGGTGACTGGACACACCTGTGCCTGGGGCTATATAACTGCCTGCCTGGAAGCTTCCCTTTGCTTGTGGTAAGCTTCTTACAGTCCTCCTCTTGTCTGTACCTTACTCCCAGCACCTGGTTCTTGATACCTTGAATTGATCTCTGGACTCTTGACCCTTGGCTTTGGAACTCTGACTACAGCTTCACATGGCGCTCTGGTAAATGAACTTCCTTGAGTAGGCAGCAGCAGTCATGTGAGGTGACACTGGCAGAGGATCTATCAGAGACAATGGTAGTGCCACTATGGGTAACACTGGCCAGTATAATGGTAAATGTCTTAGTAAATGTCTTTTGAATGTCTTTTATCATGAAACCCTATGATGAGACAATCCAAAATGAAACAAGAGATAGTGCCAGAAGATGAGACTCCCAGATCAGATGAAATTCCCAGGTCAGATGACACTCAATGAACTACTAGCATGGAGCAGAGGACAACAGCTAGTAGTGCTGTGGCTAACGGCACAACAAGACTCAAGCTGAAAGGGTGTTCAGTTGTTGATGTGGTCAGAGATAAAAGGAAAGTCTGAAGCTACACAACACATATTATAGGAACACAGAATGTGATAAGCATGAATCAGAGGAAGCTAGACATATTAAAACAAGAAATGAAACATATAAACATTACAATACTTGGGGAGAGTGAGCTAAAATGAACAGGAATGGGGCATTTAGGGTCAGATAATTATGTTGTGTTTTACTCAGGAAATCAACATCTAAGAAGAAATAGAGTAGAATTAATAGAAAAGAGATGTAGCAAAAGAAATCAAGAATATAATCAAGAGTCTGATCAAATCATATGAAGACTTCAAGGAAAACCCATCAATGTAACATTATCCACGTTTATGTTCCAGCTACAGAGACAGAAGAAGAATCTGAAAGATCCTGCACTGGAGTCCAGGAAGAAATTGATCATATGCCAAAACAGGACCTCTTGTTAATCACAGGTGACTGGAATACAAAAGTATGAAACAAAGATCCTTAGGAAAATTTGGCCTAGGATTACAAAATCAAGCAGGAGAGCAACTAACTTAATTTTGTGAGGTCAACAATCTGTTCCTCTCAAAGACATTCTTCAAGGCAACTGTATACCTGGACATCACTTGATGGCCAATATGGAAATCAAATAGACTACATAACTAGAAGATGAAGATGGGGACACTCCATTCTGTCTGCAAAAGCAAGAACAAGAACAGATAGTGGCACAGACCATGAACTGCTAACATACAAAATTAGAGTGAAGCTAAAGAAGAACACTAAACCAACCACCATGTCAAAATACAACCTGAAGAACATATCTATAGAATTTAAAGATAATGTAAAAAAAAGAGAGAGAGAGAGATTTGCACTATTAAATCTAATTGACAGAAGAAGTCTGGATTGAAACCAGAAACATTTTCAGGGAAGAAAAAAAAAACCCTCCACTATCTGCAGTCAAAAGAAAGAGAAGTCTCAATGGACGAACTCCTTGAGAGTTTTGTCTTCATAAGAAGATGAACCAGACTTACCATTGGAGGAGTCACAGGAGATGCTTGATGACCAATCATGTCCTCCTTCTGCTCAGCAGGTCAGACTGGGTTCACAGAAGCAAGAAGAGTTGGAGAAGAAGCCCCCCAGTTCCAGAGGAAGACAGAGACTCAGGTGTCTGGCCCAGACTATTCCCTACAGACAAAGTGAGAAGCTGCAATCAAGGTGTCATGAGGAGCACAGCTGTGGAATGCTCTGTAAATACTGCCTGGGATCTGGGCATTGGCTGAACATGCTGCCTATATAAGGAGATTACAATCTCCATCTGCCTTTCTGATTACAACTTTAATCTGCCCCATGACACCTCGGCCTACCAGATCTGTCTATCAGATTTATGACCCCCTTGGATTGCTGAAGAATTCAGCTGTCATGACTCCCTGACCTCCTAACTCTGAGTTACAGCTCTCTTCATCATGGACTCTTTGACACCAGATATCTCTTGCTTCCAGAGTTTACTGACTCAGGAGCTCTGAATCTTGTTCAAGGTTAAGAGCAGGACGATTTGTACTTGGTCCTACAATTCCCTACTGGTGATGGAGGCTGTGCTGCAGGAGAACCAAACTCTCAGAGAGCAGGTGAACCAACTCTCTGCTGCAATGGCTGATCTTTGGGTCCAAGTACAACAACTATGAGCCCAACAGCTACTACTTCCAGCTCTGCCTGAATGTACATGCCCTATTGCCCCACATGAAAAATTTGATGGTGCTATAGATAAATTTCCAGCCTTTTAGTGTAATGTGTTCTCTACCTACAGCTCTCTGCTGAAGATTTTCAAAATGACTATGTCAAGTTTGGGTTTTTGATCCATCTGCTTACAGGTCCCGCTGTCAAATGGGCAACCTCTTTCTTCTTTCAGGCTAGTCCATTCTTGGAAAATTATGCAGATTTCACAGCAGAGTTGTGGTCAACCTATGAAGACCCTCAGAGGCTTGGCACTGTGAACTGTCTTATTTGACACATGTCTCAAGGCAGAGAGACTATGGCTTCCTATGCCAGTGCCTTTCACCTCTTGAGTCAGAATCTGCAATGAAGAAAGGTGGCCCTGATGGACTAGTTCCAGGAATGCCTCACAAACAACATCCTGGATGAATTGGCAAAGGGTGAGCTTCTTTGAATCCTTACTGAATAATGCCTGAAAATCAAGGGCTGGCTAGAAAGCCACTAATATGCCCTTCACTCTGTGGCTCCTTGAGGTCCAAATACTGCCCAGCATAAACTCCATCCCCCAGTTCCTTCCTGTTATCTGGAATTCCAGAGTGAAGAACCCATGCAGCTGGGAAGGGCATGGTCATGACTAACAGCAAAAGAAAGGAACCACTGGCAATAGGCAGATCTTGGTTTCTGCTGTGGAGGGTTCAGGACATTTCACTAATGTCTGTCCTGTCAATAAGAAACATCCTGTACCCTTGGGGAACTTTTCAAACACTTAAGAGTGGACAAGAAAATAAACTAAAAGGTGACAGAAATTGGATTAGAATCCTGAACACAAATGATGAGTAACTTGTGCACAGGAACAAAGAAGACTATTGTAATACTGAAGTTAATATTGTCTGTGCCATCATACTGCAATTTTTTTTGTATGGTTGTGAAAGCTAGGCAGTGAACAAAGCTAATAGGAAGAAAATCAACTCCTAACTGCAAATGAATTCTATGGATGCTGTGGAGTGCTAAAAAGATCGCGAAGTGGGACCTCGGCCATTTCTACACTAGATTGTTATGGTGCTATTATCCCACTTTCAACATCGTATACAATCCTGGGGTTTTCAGTTACGGGAGGGGCCTCCTGTAATTGCAAATCCCAGGACTCCATAGGATGTTGAAAGTGGGATAATAGTGCTATAACAGTTTCATGCGGAAATGGCCCTAGAAGCCAAGATGAGTAAACCGTGTCATACTTTTGACATACCATGAGATGACCTACTCAAAAAGACCCTAATGCTTGGCAAGGTGAAAGGCAATAGGAAAAGAGGAAGACTGCACTGCAGATGCAATTATGGAAGCCACAGCCCTCAGTTTGCAAAACCTGAGCAGGGCTGTTAATGGTGGGGTATTCTGGAGGTCTCATTCATAGGGTCACCATATGTTGAAGCTGACTTGATGGCAGTTAATAACAAAGTATAGATTAACCACCGTGAAGTAATGGAAGCCCTGGCCACTTCTGACATTAACTAATGTAACAGTCTGTGAGCACCCTATGCTTCTGAACAGAGAGGTGATGTAGTCAATCAGCCTACCTGTTCATCTGGATAGAAAGGAGTTGGAGATGACCAGACAGAGTAAAATCCTGAAGGAATGCTTCCAATTTCTTATCTTAAATCTGGACAGATTTAATTTAATCTAAATCTGGGCACCAAAATTTAAATGGGTGAATTATTTGCCTTGCTATAAGGTCAGCAAAGGATTACATTGCAATGCAACTATTTTATTTATTTTATTTTATTTTATTTGAGGCATTTGTTTAGGAAATAGTAGGAACAAGATGAGAGGCCTTTTGTTGGCTGCTCCCAGATTTTAGACAGATTTTAGACTGTTCATCAGGAGAGACTAGGGCCATTTCTGCACTAGCCTTTGAGGCCCCTCCCAAAACTGCAAACCCCAGGATTCTATAGGATGTTGAAAGTGGAATAATAGCACTATATCAGGCTAGTGTGGAAATGGACTAGACTAACTCTGTCTGCTCTTCCACTGGCAAGTGAAAACTTTCTTATTTTGTCAGGCTTTCAGGAACTGATGGCAATGGGCCTTTAATGGAGTGCTGTTAATTGTTTCCAGTCTGTCTTTTAATGAATTTTAAATGGTTTTAGCTTTTAAAAAATCATGTATCTATCTGATAGTTTTGTTTGCTTTTAGCCTGTACTTGTCTTAATAATTTGAAGCTGCCCCACATTTCACTATTTAGCAAAAGTTAGGATATAAATGAATATAACAACAACAGCAACATAACCTCAATCCACCAGAGCCCCATATGTAATGAATGAAAACACTTTAAAAACATGAAATAGATAAATAAAGCCAATAAAAACATTTAGAGAGGTCTAAAAGGTTAGCCTCACTTCACAGAATGTAGCTACATCATAATGTTAAACAAACTGAAATTCATTCATGTTCCTCTGTCGCTTCCCCAGGTTCTACCTTCAGTTTGGAGTCTAGGACAGAATGAATCCAAAACATTTTCTCTGAAAAAATATTTGGTAAGCTCATCACAAGACATTTCTGAGGGCTGCTCCTCAGCAGTGTGAGGTCTAGAACACAGTACTTTGACAAACAAAATAACTCTGATGGGTAAGATTGTACCACTTTAAGAGAGGCAGCAAAAAACTACTTCTTTGCTGATCTCACTGCTGCAGACCCAGTCCTAAAATAGGCTTTAACCTGTGCTCAATTGTATTCATCCCAAGTCTTCCTCCACTGTTGCTCTATTTATCTACCAGGGCACTTCATAGCCCTAAGCAATTTAGGAAACCAAGGACCCCTAGTCTGCCAAGTAAAGGGTGCTTAGGAGCAATTATGTTGATTGTTCCGGTGGTCATCTCTCTATTCCACAGTTCAATCTGGGCATCGACAGACTTGCTAACTGAAGCAACTGGCAAATTCCCCAGAGGAGATGTGTGTGTGTGTGTGTGTACGCACGCAAACGTGCGCATGCATGCGTGCACAAACATGGACACCAAACCATAGATGGATAAACAGATGTCCATAAATATTAGATATATTTATTGGTATGTGACTTCAAGTTGAATCCAACTTATGGAAACCTTATCATGGCATTTTCTTGGCAAGATTTATTCACAAAAGGTTTTTAGCCTGAGACAATGTAACTTGTTCAAGGTCATCCAGCAGATTTCCATGGGTGAGTAAGGATGTGAACCCTGATCTCCCAGAATTCTAATCCAACATGCAAACTGCTACACTTTGTTGGATCCTAATATATTTTTTCTTTCTTTTTTCTTCTTCTTTTTTTTGCCACATCTATTTCTTGAGCATGGGTGCATAGTTTTGAGAGGGATAGGAATTTATCACATAAGCACTCTCCAACTCGCTGTTTAGAATATATAAATGTGTAATTTCCAGTGCTGTTGTAGAGTACTGATTTCTGAAGACCTCTTTTGCTGACTCTTGGGATGGGTTTGTCAATTCTTCTCTTGCAGGCTGAATGAATCTGGCAAATGATTAGGCTAAGAACAGCAGAAATAATAAAAAGGGATTTGTAATGTTAATTTTTATGTTGTGCTGAATTCAAATGCCGACTGAATTATTTTGCATAGGCTCCAAGCCGCTATTCTAGCTCTTGGCAATGCTCAGAACTATTCCCTCACTCCTTCATGCTGCTTTGTTTCCTACAAATCTGCTGACAACATCTTTACAAATGTCTCCGAAGGAAACAAAACAGCAAGGCTGAAAAGTTGAAATCCTTTTAAACTAGACTTCCAAACACTTGCCAAAATGGCATGTGGGGAGGCAAACTATTGAAGTCTGTTTCTGACAAAGAAAAGCTATCCATGAACGTAGAGGTAAGACAAAGACTTTCATACAAGAATAGTGCTGTATAGAAGAGTCACAGGCTTGTAACAATCCTATGGTCCATTGAATGCAACCTCTGTAGACCCAATAACTAGGTGAAAAATATGATAAACTAAGAAAGCGCAAGGAATTGCCAAGTAAACCATAGCATCTCTCCCTATTAAGAACCATGGGCTCTTTCACAATACACAGTAATGATGCAGTTTAACTGTCATGGCAACATCCTATGAAACCTTCAGTCTTGTAGTTTGGTGAGGCACTAGAGTTCATCAATTCAGATTCTTAATACCCTCCACAAACTACAAATCCAAGGATTCCACCAGATGTTGCCATGCAAGTTAAAGCAGGATCAGACTACTATCATGTTATAGTGTAAAAGTCCCCATGAAACTTCCAGCTGTGCCAAGGTGATGGGATCCATCATTGATTTTGCTTAGGGAATTGGGTTGATATTACTAGGGACAAGTTAATACAGAGTTGGGAATCATGTGACCCATCAGATGTTGCTGGATTCCAAGTCCCAGTAGCCTTAGCCAACATCTCTGTCAAAAAAGCGGTTGTCAAGAAATCTGGGCTATGTGAATCCCATCACACCAGAACAGAAAGTCAACTACTAACTCTCAGATCTTCCTGCTTCGTCTTTTCCTCTAGGTTTACTTCACTCTCCAAGAGTAAAGACAAGGATAAGGGGACAGACAAAGTGCACCATTTTCCATTTTCTTTTGGGTTGGTGGCAGTGGTAGTGAAGAGTGGACCCAATGTAAGAGGACCAGAAAAGATAAAAAGGCAAGGAAGTGGGCCTGTTAAAAGACCAGAGGGACTACCTTGGGGCATCTTGGCCAAAAGCAATTAACATGGTTAAGGACTGAAAACAATTACTGTCTCACAATTGTAGTACTAGCTAGCTTGGCAATTTATATTAAAGAAAGATTAAAGAATTGTTGGTTGGGAATTATATGGACTTGCTGGCAGAATGGTTTTGACAGAACAGATAAGAAAGCTACCACCCTGCTAGAAGCTTATATTGTGGTGTTGTAGCAGACGGACTACATGTCAGGCATTGCAAAGTCAGATAGGAAAGGAAGCAGGGATAAAAAGAAAATGAATGGAAAGGGGTGGTGAGAGAAAAGAGGAAGCATCCTGGCCCAATGGATATTTAAAAAAGGCTGTAAATGGGAAGAAGAAGAGGGAGAGGAAAAAAAGATACTAGAAGAGAGAAATGGCAACAAAAGTTAAAAGGTCAACTAGGCAAAGAAGTACCTCACTTGAAGATATCCAAGAAAATCCTACTACTAACAAGGAAGTGCTGGAAGAATTTCGAAGATTTGGGAGCGAATTTAGACTAGAAATGAAAACTTATATGAGAGAGCTGAAAGAAGAAATAAATCAAGATAATCGAAAAGAGCTTGGGGAACTGAAGCTAAAAGTTACGGAAGAATTGAAAGAAATGAAAGATAAGATTTCGGACATTACAAAGGAAATTGCTCAAATTGGCAGTAACACGAAGTCACTTCAATCAAAAGTTAATTTGGTGGAACAACATTTAGAGGCAACGGAGGAGAAGGTGGATAAAGAGATATCTAAGCTGAAGCTGGATATAGACGTGCGCGCACAAACTAAGTGTGTGAAAATACGTGGCATTAGAGAAAGACCTCGTGAGAACCTAACTGAAACGGTGGTTCCGATTCTGGCGGAGTTTATAGGTTGGGAGGTGGCTCAATTGGATTTGGAAATTGATAAAATTTACCGTGTAAATTCGGCGGTGGCAACAAGACAACACCTACCCAGAGACATCGCTGTACATTTTATCAGAGAGAGGGTCAGAGATCTAGTGATCCAGCAGAGTTATAAAAATCGGATTTCAGTTGAAGGCTCAGAAGTTACAATTTTAAAGGACTTTCCTTATGAAGTGTTGTTGAAGAGGAAAAATAAATAAGGATTTGACTCAAGCTCTGCGAGAAAGACAAATTAGATATAAATGGGCAAGAGAGGAGGGAATAATCTTTTCCTACAAATTTAGAAGATTTGTTATATACACTACAGAAAAAGCTGAGGACTTTTTGAGGAAACTGTAACAAGAGGACGAATCTGATACTTTTCATGAGAGGAGGTATCCTAGAGAAACATCGGAGTCTCAAGAGAAAATCAAAAATCAACTTCAACTGAGTTTTCACAATGTACAGGACGAAATGGACTTGATTAGTACAGTGGAAGAGCCGAGCTTGGTTCCCCCGAAAGAAATAGCACATTTGCATGGAGAGGCAGAACGTGGGTTGAAAGCTCTTCAACAAATTGTGACAACATTGAAGTAAAAATAAGTCCTGTTTTTTTTAATTTTTCTTCTTTCTTTTTCTCTTTCTTTTTCTTTTTATGGCTAGTATAATATGAGGGACTTATCTATATGCTCTTGGAATGTTAATGGGTTGAATGGACCGGTTAAGAGGAAAAGAGTCTTTAATTTTCTTGAAAAGTTGAATGTAGAGATAGCTTGCTTGCAGGAAACCCATATATTGGAAGAAAAAGTTAAATATTTACAGAATAACAAACTAGGAACATATTATGCAACTTGTAACCAAAACCAAAAGAGGAATGGGGTGGTAATATATGTTAAGCCTAAGGTCCAATCAAATTTAGTTTATAAGGACAGTAAGGGTCAATTTATTGCTATTGAGTTAAATTGGAAAAATGACAAAATATTAATTATAGGTCTTTATGCCCCCTTAGAAAATAAACAGAAGTTCTATGAGATGATTCTAAATTTTATATTACAATCGGATTACCAAAAAATAATTTGTATGGGTGACTGGAACGGGGTTGTTGATGCCAAATTAGATAGAAAGCAACTGACTCAAAAAAGCAGTGTTAAATATGGAAATTTACCTAAGGGAGTTAAAGAAGGACTCCAGTCACTAAATTTAGTTGATGTTTGGAGGTTAAAACACGGATTACAACGAGACTTTACATTTTATTCAGCATACCATCAAAGTTGGTCTCGAATTGATATGATCTGGACAACTAAGAGTTTAGCTAGTACGGTTGAAGATATTCAGATCTTACCCAGGTTGATCTCTGACCATTCGCCAGTATTGTTGAAATTCAATCGTACATCAAGAAATTATAATTGGAGATTTAATGAAGCTTTGTTAAAAGATGGTAAGTTTATAGAAGAGATTAAGGAAGAAATTAGAAACTTTTTTAAAGATAATTTAAATAAAGGTACCAAAACAGCTATAGTCTGGGATACTATGAAAGCTTACATCAGGGGAATTTTGATGAAAAAGGAATATATATTGAAAAAACAAAGGAAGGCCAAAGAGGATAAACTCCAGAACCTTTTGAAAGAAAAAGAGGAAGATTTGAAGATAAATCCGCTGAATAAAAAAGCCCAAAGTGAAATTCAAGTAATTCGAGCCCAAATAATCACATTAAATTTACAAGAGATAGAAGCCAAATGTAAGTATCTTAAGCAGAAGGAATTCGAATTTGGGAATAAAACATCTAAGTGGTTGGCATACAAGCTACGTAAGAGAAAGGAATATAATTATATAACCCAGATTAAAAAAGAAGATCAATTGGTTTCTGAGCAAGATGAAATAATTTCATGCTTCCAAAACTTCTTTTCAAAACTATATTCTAAGGATATATCTGATTCTAAGGAACTGGAAAACATAAAAAACTATTTAGATAAGGAAAATATACCTCGGATATCGGAGGAAATGAAGATTGGGTTAAATCAAAAAATATCATTACAAGAGGTGAATACTGTAATTAAAAATCTAAAATTAGGGAAAGCCCCAGGGACAGATGGGTTTACCGCAACTTTTTATAAGATTTTTGAAGAAGAATTGGTAGGCCCCTTTTTAGATTTAGTCAATCAGGATGGAAATATAGATATCCCTCCATCATGGAAGGAAGCAAATATAGTTTTGATTCCAAAAGATGGAAAAGGTAAGTGGGATATGAATAATTATAGACCTATCTCCCTGTTAAATTCGGACTATAAGATCTTCACTATGATTTTAGCGAACAGATTGAAAAAAATATTATGTGATTGGATACATTGTGACCAGACTGGTTTTTTACCTAATAGACAACTAAATGATAATATAAGGGTGTTGTTGAACATTATAGAATATCATGAATTCGTTCCGCGAGAATTGGCACTTCTTTTCATAGATGCGGAAAAGGCATTCGACAATCTTAATTGGAATTTTATGAAGGAAGTTTTGAAAAATTTAAATATGGGTGATAAATTTAACAATTGGATAAATTCTATATATAATTCTCAAAGTGCTTTCATTATAATTAATGGGGTAAAATCAGATAAAATTGCAGTGGAAAAGGGTACCAGACAGGGATGCCCATTGTCCCCACTTTTATTTATTTTGACATTGGAAATTTTAATTAGAAAGATACGAGAAGATTTGGAAATCAAAGGATGTCAAATCCAAGCGGAGGTTTATAAGGTGAGGGTATATGCTGATGATTTACTTATAATCTTACATGATCCAATTAAAAGCATAGTTAAATTGTCTCAAACTTTGGACGAGTTTGGAGAATTAGCAGGATTTAAAGTGAACAGGAAAAAATCTGTGATATTAACCAAGAATATGGAGAAAGAAGCACAAAGGGAAATGGAATTAATTTCAAATATTAAAATAGGCCAGAAGATTAAATACCTGGGAATAAGTATTACAAGTAAAAATGTAGATTTGGTAAATAATAATTATATTCCAACTTGGAATCATATCGAAAACAAACTAAATACGTGGGCTAAATTGAAATTATCATTACTAGGGCGGATAGCTGCTGTAAAGATGAGTGTCCTCCCAAAAATTTTATTTATATTCCATAATTTGCCGATATTGAAGGACGAAAAAATTCTTGAAGACTGGAGGAAGAAAGTTATTAACTTTTTATGGCAAGGGAAGAAGCCCAGAATTAAGGAAATGGTTTTGATTGATAGCAAAGATAGAGGTGGTTTAGGTTTACCTAGTTTTAAACTTTATTACAGATCATGTGCTTTGAAATGGGTCACGGATTGGATTAACTTGGGGAATAAAAGATTATTAATATTGGAAGGTGTCTTTAATAAATTCGGATGGCACGGATATCTCTGGTACCAGAAAGCTTCAGAAGATAAGGAGTTTTCTAGGCATATAATTAGGCGGAGTCTATTGAGGGTTTGGAACAATTATAAGAAAATATTTTACTTAAAAAAGCCAAGATGGGTTTCTTTGCAGGAAGCTTTCTTTAAGGATTCATTTATTAGTAATGGCGACTGCTTGTCATATGAAGATATTTTGTATAGGTGTCAAGGTAGAGATGAATTGAAGTCACTAGGGAGTTGAAGGACTTGGGTTTTCATGGTAATTGGTTCCACCACAGAATTATTTATGAATTATTTAAAAAAGATCGAGATGGAGAGGGAATTCAGGACAAGAATTTGGTTAATAAGGAATTAGATATAAGAAATTTAATTGGTGAAGGTCACATTATGGGTAAAATTTATCAAATATTGTTAAAATTAGAGACCGAACGGATAATAGTTAAGGATCACATGATTAAATGGGCAAGTGATTTTGGGTACTCTATTGATTTGGAAGAATGGAGGAAAGCGTGGAATATTAATATAAAGTTTACTAGAAGTGCCAATCTGAGAGAAAATTTTTATAAAATGTTGTATCGCTGGTATATCACTCCACAAAAAATTGCTAAGATATATAATAATTGTTCTAATAGGTGTTGGAAATGTAAAAAAGAATTAGGAACATTATATCATATTTGGTGGGAATGTCGATGTGCAAAGGAGTATTGGAACCAAATACACTCCGCAATTAAGGGTTTATTACAGGTGGATGTTAAACTTAGCCCAAAACTATTTCTTGAATTGTTATTGAATTCAAACTATTGAATATGTTAGTGGATAGTAATATAAATATTCAAAAATGTCATAATAGAATTTTGTTATATATGGTGACGGCCGCTAGAATGTTGTACGCTCAATATTGGAAGAGGCAAGAAATTCCGACTTTAGACCAGTGGATATGGAAGTTATATGAAATGTATCAGATGGATGTATTAACTGCTCTGCTCGACATAAGGTTTGATAAAGATAAAGTAGAAAATGATTGGTCCATGGTGACTCAAACGTGGTTTAGGCAATGGAATGGGGTTTATATAGGATGAGAATATTTCCATGAGTTTTATTGTGATACATAAGAAGATACATTTGTTATTCATGTAATCTGGCTTTATTTTTCCTTTTGTATATTGTATGCTGATTCTTTTTTTTTCTTTCTTTTTTTGCTATGTAATAATATTCAATAAATAAAGTTAAAAAGAAAAAAAAAGACAAATTAAAAAAAAAAGGCTGTAAATGTAAAATCTTCAGTTTATTTAATTTAGATATGGACTGATATGGGAACACCTAGTATTTTGCACTCTGGCGCAGCCGCATCACACCTTTCTAACCCTAGGTACAACATTTTTTAAAAAATAAAAGATGAAAGTGTTCTAAAATATACTTGGTACGAGGAAAAATGTGTTTCATATGACTATAAGAGGACTCTTTTAAATGAAATTTTAATTAAACATGTTTTTATCTTACAGCAGAATAGACGGCCTTAAAACTCAGGTAAGAAATATTAGTTTACTCTTACTTTAGATTTCTAATGAAATTATTTAGATGATGATCATAGTGGAGACAAAGGCCATTTCTGCATGACATTGCTGTCCTGCAATGGGGATTTTTTGCTGGCAGCTTGTTTATTCTCTCTTAGGCCATTTCCGCACAGGGTGAGGGAATCGCCCTGTGCCGCTACTTACCGGATCTTCTGGCTCCCCAGTCCGGTCCAGGCTGCTCCGGAGCAGTGTGTGGTCGTAGATCCACACTGCTCCAGCATCCAAAATGGTGGCTTCTGGTTGGTTGTGGGTCCCAACCAACTGTTGAAGCTTGCCAGCCTAAAGCCCGCCCTCCACAGATCGCAGGCTCGCATTGGTGTGAGCCTGCAAATCTGCACCGGAGAGCAGGCACGCAGTGGTGCACTCCGGGCTTTTGAAAGACCGGAAAAATTAGGTCTTTCAAAAGCATGCTGGAAGACCACTTGGGGTTGTTCCAGAGTGGACTGAGGTGCGGATCTACACTAAGTAGTCTGGACCTAGTCTGCTCCAGGGTGCAGATGTCCTCCGTGGAGGACGCGCTGCACCGTTTTTATTACCCCATGTGGAAATGGCCTTAATTTAACACTTACCTTGGTGCAAAGAAACTTCACAATAGGACATTACAGAGAGTGGAAGTAAGTACAAACTTTCTATTTCGTTTTTCAGCCCTGCCAATCTGTGTTGTTCAGTGATTAACTGGCACATTCCTGCCTGACATGGCAACCATACTGCAATGCATTAGGCACACAGAGTAGTGCTTTCATACATAATTTCATGGTGACCAATGCCATTGAGAGTGACATTTTTGCTAGTTTTGCTCTTCCCTCCTCAGTATTTTTTCCTTTTGTGTCATGTCTATTAGACTATGATTCTATGAGCAAGAGCTTTTATTTTTCTCCCTTTCCAATATGTGTACAGAGCTTAGAAAATTTTAGGCACTTTGTAAAATAACAACAACAACAATAATCAAAATAATATTGTTCATCCTATACGACTGCCATATTGTGGTATATTCACAATAACAACAGTATTAAAATAAGATTTTGAACCCTATATAACTGCCATATTGTACTATATCCAGTGATGAACACTTTTGTCAGCATAGTGGTGTCTACATAACGATGCATAGCACAACATTGTCATAGATCACATTTAGGGGGATTGCTTCATTCATATTTTAATATAAACTGATCTAATTCTCAATTCCAAAATGAATATTTGAATCAGAAAACAACTCTCCAGTTTTTTCCACTGGAGCTTTAAAGCTAAAAGTGCATACAAAAATATACAAGTGTGTAGAGATATGTATTTTTTCCTCCTATTTCTCCCACTACATTTTGTGCATCTCTTTTGATATACACATTTTTGTACACACTTCTCCTTATGTACAAATTAGAAAAATTAGAAAAAATACATATTAGAAAAAATACATATAGTGGAAGGAAAACATGCAGAAATACATATTGGGAGAAATGAATATGAGATATGTATATTAGGAGAACTTTGTACAAAATATTAATACAATGGGGGAAAGGCAAACAAAAAGGCATATAGTGGAAAGAATGCGTACAAAAATGTGTATAAATTTCTTGAGGACTTTTTACCTAAAAAAAAATCCTTACCAACTTTGGGTCTCTTTTGGAGCTTTTTAATACATACAATCACTGAAAAAGTAGATTAAAGCAAAATGGCAAAATCTATAGTAGACTTTTTATAATGGTTCAGCTTTCTTTTACAGGTGTGTGAGTATTGTTAAATACTTCAAAAGCTATTGAGCATTTCTTTGGACTGTATCAATCTTGTGACTTTTCTAATGAAAGAACTATTTTTGACATGAGGATGACCTCATATTGTCTTTGGTTAACAGCACAAGAAGAACTCAATTTATATGCAGATGGTTTTGTCACATATCGTTTCTGGCCTTTTATTGATCCATGAAATACTTCCAGGCACTTTTATGACATTTTTAATCAAAGAAATGTTTATCAGTCCTCTTGGAAGAGATGATTTTTCAAGAAATCTGTTGAACACATCGGCCTTGTGTGTTATGACTTGTCCATTTTAAACTTTAACTTTCTGTATTGTGAAAACACACAAGTAGGTCTACATATCAGGGGTGGATGGAATGTAGGTCAGCATTTACTGGTAGACTCTGATGACTCTCAGCTTCCATGTCAGTTGGATGGTAAATTAATTCCTTGTTTTCACTTAACACTATATGGATTCATTACCTTAAAGAGCAATTTTAAAGTTCAGTTTAAAATCCAGATTGGATTCACCACCCCATTGACATAGAAGCCACTGCTGTGTGATAGATCACTTGGTGACCTGAAGTAGATCAGCAAGGATCTCTAACTTGTACCAGTCAACATATACACACACACACACGCGCGCGTGCGTATGCATAAACAGTGTATTTGCTGGTGTATAAGACACACCAACATATAAGATGCACCCCATTTTCAAACAGTATTTTTTTGGGGGGAAAGTGAGTCTTATACACCAGCAAGTACAGGGTGTGTGTGTGTGTGTGTGTGTGTGTGAGAGAGAGAGAGAGAGAGAGAGAGTATACACACACATACTTACTTTCCCCTCTCTAATTAAAAGCTCCCCTCATGCAAAAATAGATGTTTAAAAAATAATATTAGGAGAAAATTAGAGCTAGATTTGTGTGTGAAAGAACTCTTGAGCTCTGCTGTAATATCTATCACTAATTGCTGGACTAAGATGTGCTCAGAAAGACTCTGTTACTTAATTCTTAGGATATTTTTGCTTGCCTGAGCTGCTGTTTGCTCCCGGCTCTGAATGGAAGATCTCAGGATTCCATAAAATCTATAAGCCTGAATTATGTTTAAACCCGCCCCCCCCCAGCCTGTATGGCCTCAGTCCTATGGATTTCCCATAACTACATCCTCTACAATATAATGCAACACACCAAATTATGTTTATTTCCCATCTGTCTAAATAAGGACTTGGCCTAGATTCACAACAATATAAGACAAGAACATGTGTGTTATGGAGCCATGGCTGGCAGGAAGTGTAACTTCTCCTCAGGGGATGTTTCTTGTTTAGTTTTATTTTATTTTTAATCATAATGGTCTTTACTAAGAAATGATAGATTGGCAGTGGGAGTAAGGAATGAGGAACGGGAAGGAAGCTGACAGTTCTACACTGTGAGAGTCAGGGAAAAAAATATCCACCAAAGGAACTATAAGAAAAGGACACAGTCTGATAAGAGTTTTGGGACTATGATATAATTTGTTTAGAGATACTCAAATGGGACTCATTTTACTCTTATTATCTAAAGATCATCTATGGGGATTGAACGCTAATGTTCTCAAGGAGTAGATAAATTGCTCTGTTGGAAACGCTGTGGTTTGCTCATGGCTTTAGCCTCTGACTACCTTGCAAATGTACAGGAAGCATAGACAAGAATCTGAAGAGAAGAAAGGCATTCCTGAAACTGTAGACAGGCAACTGTGCTTGTTTTTCTATTAGTTTACTCATATATCTGGCAAAATGCTTAGACTTCTGGCAAGTGTTTGCGTGCTTTTTTGGTATACAAGAATCCCAAAGTGAGACAGTGTTGTCCAATGAATATATTCAGACAGTGGCTTGTTCCCAGTAGTTATTTGTCTGCTGCAGGTGGGGACAGAAGGCATGGGAAAGCAAAATTCTGTCTTACAGCCCTTTCAAATGTATTATAAATGATATGTTAGAGGAAGTATGTCAGCTTGTATAGCAGAAATAGAAACTCAGGACACATAAGGACAGTTGAGATGCTCAGTTAACATTATCCAGAGCTTCCATTTAAATTAAGCCCACATTTGGTTTGCCACTATGCGAACGAAGACAATAGATTAAATGCATCTAGCAGGGTTCTTCTTAAGCTTTTAATTCAACTTCAGCTCACCAAACAACATAGGATGTTACCATGGCAGTCAAAAGTAGAATCACAGTGTTACAATTGTGCAGTATGAAGAAGCTTCTTTTATTTCCAAGATCCCTAATTTTATCTCTTAATTTTTCCTTCCTTCTTGGCCTTTCTTTTAATATTTATTATCTTATTTATTCATTCATTACATTTATGCACTACTTCTCTTTCAATGAGTTCAAAATGGCATATTTTTTTACCTTCTTCTCACAAAAACCTTGTGAGATAATGTGACCAGTCCAAAGTTATCGTAGGAGTTCCATGTCTCAATGATAATTAAAACCTGGGGTTATTTCGCAATGTACCATTATAGCATGATGACTCCACTGTAACTGCCATGACAACATCCTATGGAATCTTGGGGTATGTGATTTGACCAGGCACTAGATCTCTCTGCTGGAAAATTCTTGGGACTCCTTCCCAAAAGACCAGTCTCAAGATTCCACAGTATGTAACCATGCCAGTTAAAGCATATCCTCCAACATTTTACAGATGAAAACCAGGCTATATGTGGCCATGCAGCATTAGAGTGGTCAAGATTACAAAAGTTACTGAAGAGGAAGTATTCTGGAGACGCAATTCTTCAGTAATTTTCTTCTTGAAGAAAACAACAGGTAATTTTAGCAATTTTCTTTCTGCTGTGAGAAAGCCTTAGAGCACTGTGCAGTTTTTGAAGGCTATTTACAATTTGGGACATATTATGTGGGAAATTGTCACACAGTTGTTTTGCACAGGAAAAATGTGCCCCTCCTTTTTTTGGCAAAGAAAGCAGCGTTTTCTGTGCAGAACACAATATTTCTATGGAAATGTGTTGCTTTCTGTGTAGAAAATACTATTTTGTGCTCAGAATGGGTGAATTTTATGCAGAATAAGACCCCAGTAAAAGAATTTCTGCACTAGAAACAGTTTTTTTCTTTGCATAAATTACTTATCTGTGCAGGAATATTATTTTCTCTCCAGAAAGTGTTGTTTCTTGCTCAGAATTTTTTTTGTGTGTGTGTGTGCAAATTTTCCATGGAATAACTCCCAAATTGCAAAGATTCTCATTGGGACTGCATGACAGTAAAAACAAACAAACCTGTTTTTAGACCATTTTTGAGTATTTTTAAACTATTCTTTCCAAGCTGGGAGAGGCAGAAACAGTTTGCTTTTCTCTGAGGCTGCTAGAGAAGGCAAAACTCTTCCTCTCTTTTCCTCCCTGATGGATTAATTGAGAATAAATTATACTTTGAACTCAATTTGCAACAACTGAAGCATGCTGAAGTCAAAGGAGAGAAGTTGGAAAGGTACTGGGACATTTTAAAAATAGCTGAGAAAGTGAATCTGGAGAGGATTAATTGAGACTGCCCCTCCCAAACTGGGACAGTTGGAAGGTAATTTAAAGTGGAATGATAGTGCTACAAATGTGTAGTGTGGAAAGACCCCAAGATCAGCAAATGTCACTGAGCAGTACAACATATTGGCTTCTTTTAGTTCTTCTCTTGTCTTTGAATCCTGCTCAGTCTGGCCTATTTCATTGCTATGTGCCATTGTTCAGTTCCATACTCCTGATCTCAAATTTATAGCATGAATTTTTAAAGGCTAAAATGCTAACAAAAAGCATTCTTGGTTTAGTATGGTTTCTGTACATGGTAGGAATTACATGTGTCAGTAGAGCTACACATCCCTCTCCCCACTTTAACTTTGATATCTGTTGCCAGGGACTGTAAATTTAATGAGAGCACCTGCTGCCCTCTCGCTAGTTAATTCACAGTGATTTGCCACAACGAAAGGATTTTTTTTTTTAAAAAATCCTCTGTTCTTCAGTAATAAATTACCAGCCTATATTATAGCCTAAAGGGTCTTTGATTCATGTAATATTACATTTACACTAAGCACTCCTGGCAGTGGGGACATTTAGCTTCTGAGCTGAGGGAGGGGGAGGTCTATTTAGTGAGGAAGGAAAGTGGCTGGTGAGATTAAAATAAAATGAGAAGATCAATTGCCTGAATGCTGACAGCTGAAGGGAGGGTTTTGTCCTCAACCTCACAGGCCTGAAGCAATTATTTTCACAACACCAAAACTCCCCAACTAATACAGATTTTACTACCTTGAATGGCAGAAAACAATATGGGGCCATTAAAGGTAATTTTTTTCCTCTGTTTTGTTTTGTTTTAATTGAGGTTCACACAATTCGTCCAATTTTCTCATAAAATTAATGTTGTTGCAGGGAAGGAAAATCATGTAAACAGCACACTGTGCTTCCTTTTATTACTATTTTGAAATCTTATAATGTCTTTTAAAAAAAGAAAAGAAAGAGAAGGTAGAGGAATATGTAAGAGCATTTAACAAGGTAAATTTTAAATATGGGGCAAAAATATAAATGAGCATTAAAGAAGATGGCATGTGGATCAGACTCAAAGACAGGCTGTTGAAATCTTAGGGATGTAAACAATGCTGGGCCCGTAGGAGCTGCTGTCTAACAAATAGGAATTGTTTTTTCTTTGGATTCTGAATCTTATTAGCCTAATATACTTCACTAGGTAAAAATAAATAATCAAAGGTGAAATCCTGCATCTAGACATATGGAATGGAATGTTTCACATATATAGCCCTTCAAGCCCTTGGTGTCATTGGCGTGGCAATTCAGTTACTAGGTGGAAGGATTGTGGGAAGTGGCCCTCTATAGCCAGGGGAGTCTATAGGATCCACGGGAGTGACCTCATTCCTCTCCCTCTCCACTTCAGGCAGGTGTGGCTGGTTGCTGTCCCAATCTCTCCTGGCCAGTAAATCGCTATAGCAGCACCACACATGGGTTGACAGTTCAGGCATGGAGGTGGGGATTCACTGCATGGCCAAACAGTGGTGATGCATTGAAGTCTTTTACGCCAAGTCTCAAGTTTCTACCTTCAAGTCTCAAGTCAAGTCTCAAGTCTGAAAACCAACTTTTTATACCCCAACCCAAATCCCAGAATTATTGGATAGAGAGAAATAAATTCAGTTTTAACAATTTAAGCAGAGTCAGCTGTCCACATTTGCAATTTTGCCATCTGCAGCTTTGGAAGTGGGGAATAGGATCCTATCTTACTCCTCATTACTGAAGATTCAAAAGATTTATAAGGAAGGATCCTTATTCCTCAAGCCCGCTGCCTAACACATTTGCTGTTCCCCTATGAGAAATGCACCCTGCACTCTGGGGGTGAGTCTTGTCTTTTGCTCTTACGAAAGGTTTTAGAAAGCTCCTTCGATATGCAGCAGGAAAAGGCTGCTGAGAAGACCTCAAGCCTGCCTCAAGCCCATTGCCTAACCTGCTCACTGTTCCCCTCTGAAAAATGTACTCACACTTAGGGCTTGAGAGAGATTGTCATGTGACTAGCAGGCAAAAAGAGATGGAGGCGTTGTTCAAAGTTGCAAGGTTTCTGGATGAATGTGTTATGTTACTGAACCAAGAGCATCAAGTCAGTCAATAAAAATATACACAAGTCTCAAGTCAAATCGAGTCAGTACATCATTTATGGCTGAGTCGAGTCCAAGTTGAGTTACTGAAGAGACTTAAGTCCAACTTGAGTCTGAGTCTATCGACATGAGTCTACATCACTGTCAAATAGAGACTTTAAGCAACTTTCCAAAAAGAACATAAATGTGTCTAATCATGAGTTATAGGCATGCATATCACAAACAGGATTCCAGCCAAAGTTATCTTGTGGCATCTCAAACACAAATCTTGAAACTTGGGTCCAGTAAAATTCATACTATAATAAATATGCTAGGCCAAAATCCTGTGGGTGCAGTATGCTAACAGTTACATTTTTCCCCCAGGGTCATACCTAGCCATTGCAAAAGGCAAACAAAATCTGAACAGCCTGTTTCTCCAGCAGGTGCAGCCACTACTATTTTCTTCCCGTTGTCGTATCCTGCATTGGTTTGCCAACAGGATCTTGCCTGTAGTCTTTCAAGCACATCAGATATTTTATTTTATTTATTTTTTGCTGCAACAGACTAACACGACTGGGATGTCCTCATAAAATATCACTGTAATGAGAAATGACATCACTGGGTGGGCAGAGGCTGGTTTATTCAGGAATATCTTCATAACTACATCAAAAAGGCACCATATTGCCAAAATAGATGGATACAATATTTGGAATGCATAGGTTCCTCTAGAGTGTTCAAAATATTTTATATAAATTACGTGAGAGGAAAATCTATAACTCTATGCCTAACCAATGTCAGACAGCCTTATATTTTATTATTTATGTATGTATGTACTTAATTTATACCCTGCCTTTCTCCCAGGGTGGTTTACTATATTTTTAAAAATATTAATTTAAAATCTTCCTTTACAGAAGTTGAACAAAGAATTAAATAATAGTCTGGGCCTGAATTCAGTTGCTAGTCCTACTTAAAGCAGACCAATTGGCTCAATGGGATTTACTTATGTGTTGACTTACCATTCAACAATAAATTGAATGGCTGAGACTAACCACAGGATTCCAGTTGTTTTTTTGGGGGGAAAATGATTAAAAACCGTTAAAAACACAGCTAAAACAGAATTACTAATAAAAGAAAACTTTGCCCAGTACAGAGATGTTGGTCAATAATTCTCCAGATTCGTGGGTTCTAAGAAGGATTTTCTTTTTCTTTTTTCTTTTTCTTTTAATCTTTAATAAAATTACAAAAAAAAGCAAAACTAAAATCTAAAATTAATAATATAACATTCAACTTAATCACAAGATCTGTGCATCAACTCTATCAGCAGTGTGAAATATGCAAATTATATGTCTATTTTCTAGTTATAAATGGTTAAAATGGGTTAATCTCAAAGTTCAAACGTTGTTCCAGAGGTTCAAATGATGGCTTTGCCACAGCCTCTTCTAGGCAAGGGAGAAACCTACCAGGGAGGGAATGGAGCCAGCACGCACATGGTGGCTCTCACAACTCCATGGATCCTACCCATATCCTCAAGTTGGACAAATTGAAATATATACAATAACACAGGACAAGCATATGCAGAAAGAAATATGGCCATACCCTGTTGCAGATGTAAACTGAGATGAAGAGACTGTGCATTTCTTAAAATGGCAGAATTGGTTCACATTTCAGTCTTCATGACTTAGGCCTTTTACTCGCCTTACCTTTTTCCGGTGCTGGGTTGCGGGGATCGCATGAGCAGCCTCCGGCGAGAGGCTCTCGTGTCCCTACTGCTTCAGCTCCACACAAGCTGGCTGCTCGCACGAGAGCCCCACCTCTTCCTTCTGCAGCACAGCCTGGGAGTTTCCCAGGCTGCGCTGGGGCAGGAAGCATGACCAGCGGGGCTCTGGAGGCTCTGCATGCCAGGTAAGTGTGCGCAGGGCCCAGGAGCAATGCGCGATCATGCACCATTTTCGGCTTCCAGCCGAAAATGAAAAGGTGAGCAATCGGCGCCTGCAAGCTCCTGAAGCGTCGTGTGATTGTGAGTGCATCGTGCAGATTGCTCCTCACAATCACACAATCCTCCAGGTGTCCTTTCGCATGGCAAATGCCGTGCAGAGAGGGCATTAGTCTCATGCAAAGTTAACATGATTTCAGTGGAACCTTTTGAGTTCAATAAGCTAAGTGGCCATAAAACTGCAAAAAAAAGCTCCACTATGCTGCTGCCCCAATGCTTTTTCTTTAAGAAAAAGAAACAATTCAAGACAGTGGAGACAGTGCTTCTTTCAGTTTTGCTGTTTGATTTTGGTACAAAAGTTTTTTTTTTGTGGGGGGGAAGAGTCTTTAGTGCTAAACAACTCATTGTGGGAATTACAAAGTCTGCTAAAGTGTGGCCTCCACCCTGACAAGCAATGACAGTGGCAGTCTCACTGTCTTGTATCTTCCACAGTATCCCAGACTTAGCATCATTCTCATTATTGTATGTGTGGAGTGGGAGGGGGGATGGAGACTATTTAGAGAAAATTATGCACAGTGATCTTGTTGTGGAGGTAAGAGGAAGAACTGAGATAAAGAAAAAATATTTGAGCATATTGGTCAAACACATTTGTAATGTATTTAATTTTTGTGGGATGAACAAATACTAATGGCGATTGAAAAGACTCAAGACTATACTTAATAATAAAAATACTTAAATAATATCACAGCAGCTAGACTGTAGTTACTCTTTGTTAGTAAACAAGAACCAAGATAGCTGGAACTAACAGCTTCTTCAAAGCTGTAATAAAGGCTTCCCATTTCAATCAGCCCAATCAAACATCTCCCAATTAATTTTATTAGTGTTTTATAAGTAATGTACTTTGAATAACCTATAACCATGATTTGTTATTGTCAGGTCTTAAGTAGAATTGTAAAGCTTAATAATTATTTGGTTAAATAATGGCATCATTGGTACACTGATGATAGTCCAATGTAGTAAAGATTTATTATCTTTAATAATAGGATTAAACAAAATCATAACTGAATATAGATCTCAGGAGAATCTTTAAGATACTGTGGGTGAAGTGGAAATAACATTACTAATTAAAGCAGTGTGTTGGTTGCTGGAAGGACATCTGCACAGACATGAAGAAGATATAATGCCTCACAACCGCTAAACCAATTTTGATGAATTTAATTTTAAGCCTTAGTAATAACTTGAAATTGTTCATAACTTCACATAGCATTCCCAGGTCACAGCAAAAAGAATGCTACAGCGTCTTTGAGGGACAGCCCAATCTGTTTTTTGCCTGAAGCAAAGGACAAGGTGGTGACCTCACATCACCCATGTCATGCATAGAAGAAAACTAGACTGCTTGTTGAATTTTATTTCAACACTGATGGTGAAATGGTACTCTTCATTACAGCTGAGTGATGTGAGCCAGATCAGGAGATGTAAGATGTGCTGTATGGCACCTACAATTCTGTCTTCCAAATGAGAGAAATGGTTGAATTGTCAAGGAGGCTTCGGTTGCTGCCTCCAGGAATCTACCACTTGAAACAATTAATTCATTTTGCTTAATGGTCTGGCACATCACAATTAGAGACTAAGGCTCTGTCCACTCAACACATCATAGCAGTTTGATGTCACCATTTTAACTGCCATGACCCTCCTCTATGAATCCTGGGATTTGTCATTTAGTGACTGTGATAATGGGGCTTCCCATTATCTAGACTTGGCTGAAGGGGGATACTTCCCTCTTCAGGTAAACCAAGGGTTAATGGGGTGTTGGGGTTAGGTTACACTTTTTATTGTGGGTCAGCCTCACAGGTCACGGGGAGAGAATTGCCCAATCAAGGGGGAAAAGGTGAGCATCTTTGAGATGCTTCGATGAAGAAGTTATAAAAATCCTTGAGAGACCATGTGGCAGGGAGAGAACAAAGAAACCTCCTGGAGATGGGATCTGTGCCAGTCATAGGCTGCAGGCCCTAGGCCTCGCCTCCTGGCCTCACGCTCTCTTAGACCATCTAAGCCTGTGAACCTGAATGTGAGTAACTAGAATATTAGGTAGTTAGTTTCGTTAGGGCTTTTTGTTATTTTGGAGGTTGGCTGATCTTAAGAATGTATCTGTTTTTATAGCTACTTGTAACTTAAGCATGCCTGAGAGGGGGGAGCCCCTCATGTATGTTATTGTCTTGTTTACTTGCATGCCTTAAAATAAATGCTTTTCTGTAAAACCTCTGTTTCCTCTCCATTCCCACGCCATTCTTCGGCACACGCTTAGATAGGACTTCTCTCACTCAGAAGGGGGAGGTGAGGGAAGGGAAAGGTCCTTAGGCATAGAGATTGGCAATCCACTGAGCAGGGTCCCACTGTACTGTTCAGTTAATTCAGAATTCAGTGGGTGGTGGCAACATGAGAATTAATGAACGCTGGGGAATTTCCTGCTCCTTTTCAAGGGTAGAAGTCAGTCTTGGGGGGTTGGAAGTAAACTCAGTATGACAGTGAGGCATTGAGAATTCACTGCTACAGAGTAATGTTTTTTAGAGACATCCTAAGCACTAATGCTGCAGCAAGAATGCAGCTTTACGTCTGTGTACTACTTGAAACAAAATAGGCTCCTTTGACTAGTAACCAGTATGAAAACAGTCAGAGAAAGAAAATTCACATAAACTGTTATACAGGGACCAATTAATGAAGAAGCTAACAAAGTCCAGTCTGAGACTAGCTTATTATTTCTGCCCCCAAAGCATCCAACTTAATACCCATGCAGAGGGTTGTAACACAAGGCTAATTTCTCATGATGGTTGAGGTACAGCTTAGCTAATGCTAGGCCAGCTGAAACTGCATTGAACATCAATATCTCTCAGTCTAGGGATGCTGAAAAATTACTTAGGATGCACCTGACCCTGAACTAACCTTGTGCTGGGATAGTGACTGTGTCCCTGTGCTGAGGGAAGTTTTGCTGTGGCATAACATGGCTTCTTGCTTGCTCTACCCCTTCTCTCCCTCCCCCCGCCCTGTTTTTACTTCTGATCTCAACCAGCTGATCTGTCAGACAGAGATATCTGAGATAAGCTGTTCGATGCTTAAATAAATAACAGTAGTTCAGCCCACAGAAGGCCAATTCAGGCAGCGGAAGAGACTTCTGTCTATTCCTAACCCCTTCCAACCAGCACATCTTTTGAGTTAGGATTGCACTGTGAGTCTATAAAGTCCTTGTGTTCAAAAGGGGAGGGATAAAGCATTTCTAAAACTGCACACTAAACAAAAAAGTGAAAATGCAGTCCATGACATTACCAAGATATAGGGAGGTCATTTCATTTTTTTAAATTCCAGTAATATTTTTAATAAGGCTTAAAGGTCCCTTCTATGATATTTTTGCAAAATTAAATTGCAAATGAGAGAGAGAGTAAAAGGGAGAGGGACATGGAGAAGTACATTCAAAGAACATTTCAAAAACTATTTATTATGGGAACTTTTAAAGATCTCTGATAACACATTTTATAGTGTTACCAAGCTAATTCACTCACCAGCTTTAAAAAGAAAATGAAAAAGGATTTGGCATTATACCAAACATACAGTCCCATTTAAAGGTTTATGATGATAATAACCCCATGTGTAAAATCAATGAAGCCACAAACAGGTATGACATACATTTTGCTTTATCCTTTCCTTCAATTCTTAAAAAGAACAAACATAACAAGACCTAGAACAAAGAGGTGTTTACGTTTGGGCATTATTTTACTGCTCAAAATTGGCTTCTTCCCCATGGGATGCATAGGATGAAAAAATGGGCAATAGGAAAGAAGTGAACAACTTGTGCCTTCGTTACAGTGCAGAACCTTGAAAAAAATCCTTTATATAATAGGCATGCTGGCTAGCAGGTGCTGGGAGTTAGAATTTAATGTACCATTTTCATTCCTTACTTAGGCCATTTCCGCACGAGGGAATTAAAATGGCCCAGTGCATCCTCTCACGGAGGTCGTCTGCACCTTGGAGCGGACTAGGTCCAGACTACTTACCTGAGATCCACACCTCAGTCTGCTCTGAAATGCCTCCAACTGGTCCTCCAGTGCACTTTTTAAAGAACGGTAGAAAACCCTTCTTTAATTTTTCGGAGCGCGCCATTGCGTTCCTACTCCCTTGTGCAGTTTTGCAGGCTCGCATCAATGCAAGCCTGTGATCTGCGAGGGGTGGGCTTTAGGCGTGGCGAGCTTCAGCGGTTGGTCGGGACTCACAAACAACCGGAAGCCACCATTTTGGAAGCTAGACCAATGCGGATCTAAGACCTCGCACTGCTCCGATTCACCCTGGATGAGATGGAGAAGCCCTGTGGAAGGGCTTAAGGGACAGTCCGCGTTGGTCCATGTCCAGAAGATCCAGTAAGTAACGGCATGGAGCGATTCCCTCGCCTTGTGCGGAAATGGCCTTAGAATCAAGCATACATTTTTTTAAAATGTTTTTTGTTTCAATAATGTAAATCATGGAAATAATAAAAAATATATATTCCAGTACATGCCACCCAGTTCACTTCTCCATGAGCTACAAATGTAGACACTTCAAATCACATGTGTTCTGATACATAGGCACCTTTCTGACTTGCCTAAATGGTCTTCCTGAAAAAGCTTTTGCCTCAAATAACCCTGATGTATTAATTAGGGGTGACATTCTTCAGATCTAGTGGTTTGTTTGCATTTTTGAGATAAAGAAGCATATGGGAAAGCAGATCTAATCACCCAAGCTCTATTCCGTTGGAGAAAGCCTTCAGACTGAATAAGTTTAGAAGGTTAGAAAAATGGGAATAAGCAGCCTCCCACCCCACTGACTATATCGTTCTTTCATTAAGGCTCTCTTGTTTTCTTGAGCCACCTTCAATGCCTTTCAGCTGTCCTCTCAGTGCTGCAGAGCATGGAGGGAGGTCTTGAACTACCAACGATGAATGAGATATGCCATGCTAAGAGTAATTAGTTTATTGACGTCACTTTGGCTTTCAGATCACATTTAACTGAGCCGCTACTCCTTGAAACAGTAGGTCATTTGTAGCATATTATGCAAATGTAAAGACTAATCTTTTGCATAATACATAAGGACTTAGTTTTTGCATTAGCTAATTTATCGGTCTACACAGGAGCTATGAATGCCGATTTTTATTAAGCTCTTCATTAAGTCAAAATTCTAGCTGAAGCAACGTGCACTACTTTCATATGTGTTATAAATAGTATTATACTGGGAGAAGGAGAGAGGCAGAGAGGGGGGGGAAGAAGGAGAGAAATACAGATGTATAGTTTCCAAATGCAATTACTCTTCATGTAGAAACCACAGCTAGATTATTATTTTTTTCAGTCCAGCCTCATAGTATATCAGGGATGGTCAGCACTAAGCTTCAAAGCAATTGGAGTCCTACAACAAGAAACCATTAATTTGGATGTCAGTCTGATAACCAGTGTGGTGTAGTGGTTTGAATGTCAGACTATGACTCTGAAGACCAGAGTTCAAATTCCCACTCAGCCATGGAAATTCACTGGGTGACCTTGGACTTTTAAACATACTATCCTCTCAGCCTCAGGAAGGCAATGACTGAAACTTACAAAAAAAAAAAAAAGTGTTTGCCTTAGGGTCACTATAAGTCAGAAATGCCTTGATGGTAACAACAACAACATCTGGATATGTACGAAAAGTGTTATGAGATGGAGGAGCAGGCACTTCCCCTAGAGTCCATACAGCAGGGATAATGAGGCTTTAGGGCTCCAAGGGCCAACTGCCACCCCTCCAGGACCTGTTGTGGGTTAACCCATTCCCCAAATATGATGGTTTTCCATTATTTCAAAACTGGAAGCTTAAGGGGGAAAACACGGTAAAAACAGGAACACCCACATGCTAAAGTTTGCTTGTTACCTCAGGTCTTCGAGATGCTCTCCTATTAACTGCCAATCCAAGTGGCTCCTGTACAAGAAATGGGGATGAGGTACGTCTCCTTTACCTCAGGTGGAAAAATATCTAGGGCCAGCCCTAGAAGTCGGTGGACATTTTTTTGGTAACATACGCTCTCTTAAGTGTCATTCATATTCTCTTTTTGAATGGGGGCATGGGGAGGGTATTCTGTTGCCCTTTTTCCAGCTCCCATCCAGCAGCTACTGGGTTCCTGTAGAGGCTTTTACTGCTGCAGCTGCTTACTGTTGGGGTGGGGAAAGAGGGGAAGGCAACCCAGATAAAGATGGTGGGGGTTGGTCTGGGATCCTAGGGGAAGAAAAGGATGTACTCCCTCTGCAAGTGCACCATTCTTTCCTCTTCTTCCAAACCAAAATCAGCTGCTGCCGCTTCATCTGAATTGCCATTCCTCTCCTCTGACAAGCAGCAAGACTGACACCTCAGGAAGCTTGAATTGCGGGGAGGACAAGAAATTGTGCAGGCAGATGTTATATTTGCCTGCTGAATGTAGGCTCTCATCTAAGATATCCCAATCAAAGAAATCTTGCATTTTGGGGGGTGTTGTATTTTGGTTAACAATGCTGAATGGCAAAAGACTAAGGCATTAGGAGAAACCTACCCTTCAGAGGCAGCTGACCAAGCACCAGTTCAAGATTATTACCTTGACTATATCCTCCCAGCAAGTATCAGACATGAAGGAATGGATACCTCTTCCAGACTCCAAGGGAAGAAGTCACCATGAACGAACGGTTCTCCAAACTCCATGCTCTTCTTTTAGAGTATTTAATACAGCTAATGCAATAGAAGGACATATAGTTCAGTTGTGGTGCCACACTTTCAGTTAAACTCCTATTATTTCTTGTTAAGAAATCATAAGGGATAAAACTTGGATTCCTCTTTCCCCTTAGTCTAAAATACTGAAGAGGGGCACAGTACTAGTTAAGAGATGTTCTAAAAACTCAAATAGACATGTTTGTAAAATTGAGTGTCTCCATTTGTTTTCTTAAAGAATGTAGGGCTCACATGTCACATCTCAGCCCACTGCTACCTTCAGAGCTATCATCTTGATATACACAGAGAGGGAAGCAGGCATTTCCACTGTGGAGACCTCTGTCCATGGACCATCTTCTCAGCTTACAGAAGGAAATGTCAGCAGAATCCAATGTCCCATCAGCTACTCTACAAGATGCACAGGACTGATTCCTAAATCTACAAGGCTTAGAAGAATAATTTTCCCAAGTTCTTTTCAAAGAAATAGACATGTTAATCTCTTGCAGCATAAAAAAGAGGAAGGGAGATGGAGAGAGAAAAAAGAACGTAGTAGCACCTTTAAGCCTACCTGGTTGTTACTTTTCTTCCTTGAGCTTGCACAGATATAAACCCACTTTTTCACTCTGTACTGCATCTGAAGCAGTGGGTTTATATCCACAAAAGCTAAAAAAAAAAAAAAAGGAAAACAAAAGAAAAACAAAATACATTCCTTCCTCCCTTCCACCTTTTTATTTTCAAGCTCTTATCCTATCTCACTCTAGGAATATGGATAGATGTCTGCTGCAGATCATATTTCTGTCTGGTATAGGGGAGGACTTTAGTGAAGATGAGTACAATCACAGGTAAATCTAGGGGCTCATCCAGTCTGGCAAATGAGCAGATTTGTACTGTTGCTGTGTGCCTTCAAGTCATTTCTAATTTATGGCAACTCTAAGGCCTATCTGTTTAACTTGTATGCTGAACATTTTGTGTAGAAAGCAGGATTACAGTCAGAAGAAGGAGGCATGAAAATTGAAGGAGGAAACAATATCAGTTTAAGATCTGCAGATGACACCATACTACTAGCAGAAAACATTGAAGACTTGAGCCATTTCCGCACTATAGCGCTCTTAAATGTCATTCATTTCCGCACTACACTCTTATAATTCTATTATTCCGCTTTCAACATCCTATGGAATCCTGGGGTTTGCATCTAGTGTGGAAATGGCCCAAGATAAAACCCTAATCAAAAGCTATTGCAGAATGAAACAAGATGCTTTCCATGATTCACATCTACCAGCTCATCCCCATCCTCATGCTTGGGAGAGATGGAAACATGCTTTGAATTTTCAAAAAACCCATCTCTCATCCACTTTACCATAAAGTTAATTTTCTTCTTAATAATCTCATCTTCCTATCCTTCCTGCCCTTTCTTTAGTTTGTTGATTCCTGCATGGATCCCAGAAACTGAATTAGGCCCTTTCTGCATGGTGTTGTTATCCTGCCACAGCAATAGGTTATTCCTAGTTCAGGAGCCATGGTACCACATGACTTCATCACTATCCAGCTGCTATCCTGTTTCCAAGCATTGCAAATCAGCTCCATTTCATTTCCAGAAAAAATCTGTTAAGATCCTCCTTTAGCACTACAATCCTGTCAGCTGGATCAGTTAGGTTCTGTAATAATGCTTGATAGTACTTTCTGTCATCGTGAATCCAGGAGTGGGTGTGGTGTGGGTATGCCCAGTTTGTCCCTCCCTCATCAATTCCCATGGCATGAATCTATCACCTCTCCATGTTTATTTTAAATTTCTCCTTTGAGTTTTTTTTATTTTTAAATACATTTTTATAATGTTATAGCACAAAACTGCAATAGTGTACTGCTGTGTCATGACGTTACACCATGTCTGTGCTAGTACAGCTTACAAAAAAACCAAAAAACCAAACAAACACTGACCAATTGTCATGAGCCAGGCTGAGCAGAAGGAGGAACAGGCTGCTGATTCAGACGGGAACTCTGAGTAGGATGTGGGGGAGGCCTGGGAAGGAGAAGGGCCCCCTGCAGAGGCAAGGGAAGGGCTTACCAGCGACTCCCCAGCTGACCCAGGCCCTGTACCTACAGCAGAGGAGTCCAATGCTCCCGGCTTCTGATTCCAGCCCGGAGCTTGCAGCAGACGCTCCCCCACATTCCTCCAGAGGTGGCTGGAGAAGGTGGCAGCTCGTAAATCCAAACGCGGCTGAGATCAGAGGGCCTGCAGCTGCAAGTCCGGTCAACGGACACTTGATCAGCCCCAGCTGGGCTAAATACTATTTAAGGCAGACGCTGGGAGTGGGAGTTTACAGGGCACCAACCACCATTCATCCGAGACTCTGCCTCCTGTCCAAGGGCTTGATATTTCTGAGTTCCTCTGCCTTCGTTTTGGGTGACGTAACCTCCTTTTGCTTTATGGCCTTATTTATTTTATTGCCTGCATTTGCTTTGGGAGCTGTAAACCCTTGATTAATTTACAGTCCGCTCATTAAAAGGCCATCAAAACTCCAGTTGCTGCCTCTGCGTTGCTTGGCCTCCGTCTGACATTGACACCAATCAGAGGCTGTGGAGCGGGGAAAAAGCAGGGGAAGGGAGTGGCCAATGATGCTTTAGTGAGGAAGTGACATAACACTACTTATCCACTTAAGTCGAAAGTCTGCAGTAGAGAGCGTTTCTAATCAAGAACCATAACGGAAATGGCAATGCTGGGATTTTAACAGAACAACGCATTATTGAGGTATGATGCAGAAAGGGCCTTTATGTTAAGGAACACAAAATACAGCTTCCTGGAACAAATAATGTGTCCTTATGTAATATCTGGTATACAAAACCAGAAGCTTGGAGGGAGATTAGACTATCTCCCTCCAAGTTACCTTTACTCTTTGTTATTTGAAAATATTTTACTCTAGAATTAAAATTACTACCCCTTCATACTCTAAGAGAGCCAGAGTATTATAGTGGCTTTGAACTTCAACTGTGGTGACTGGGGTTCGAATCTCCGCTTGGCCATGGAATCCCACTGAGTGACCTTAAGCAAGTCACACTCTCTCAGCCTCAGAGGGAAGGTTATGGACCCCCCCCCAAAAAAAAATCTTGCCAAGAAAAGGCTAGGATAGGTTTGTTTTAGGATCACCATAAGTCAGAAATGACTTGAAGGCACATGACAACAATAATACTCTAAATGCAAACAAAAAGAAACAGATTCCTACAGTTATTTGCATTTGCAGTGTGTTGAACTTTCTGATTTAAGCATTTTAATTCCTCAGCCCTGAGGGACTAACAAAATGTGAAAAGTAGTTGTCAAAAATGCAAGAGAACAAGGTTCTGGGTAAAGAACTGGCTGGAACATGTTAAATTTGCTGGATCTAGACCTGGCTTACCTTTAACTAATTAATAACTTAACTAATGGCTAAATTCTGGAATTAAGTTAATGCTGAAATTCTAACTGAAGTCAATTAAAATTCTAACTGAATTAAAATTCTAACTAAAGTTAATTACATTTAAAAAAATTAATTAAGTTTCCTTTTTTATTAGAATTATAACTACTTCTCACACAATTGATTTACTGTATTTGCTGGTGTATAAGACTCACTTTCCCCCCAAAAAATATACTGTTTGAAAATAGGGTTCATCTTATACACTGTTGTGCCTTATACACTGGTAAATACTATTTGCTAGTGTATAAATGGGGTGTGTCTTATACACGGGTGCATCTTATACGCCGGCAAATGTTGTATATTAATGGACACAGCAATCATGCATCAATGTATGCCATATAAATTAGAGGATGTGGTCCACAAATGTAACCTCAGCTCTAGAACAGTCCAAATAAACAAGAGACTGCCATGGCACTTTAAACTGAATGGACAGTCTTATGTGCAGGTTCTTCTCCCCAACTACTTTTCCTCTCTCCTCCACTGATTTTCTCTTCTGTGTGTTGAAATACAGTTCTCTTCGGATTCACTATTATCCTGGCAAGCATTTGGAAGAAATGTCATGTCCATTCTTGTGTATACACAGGCATACACAACTTAAAAGGATGGGGTTAAAGTGCACAAGGGATAGACAAAGGGATGAAAGGGAGAAGAAGCTTAGAAGTAGGAGGTCACAAAACTGAACTCACAGGTCTGGGCCACAACCCCTGGTTTATATGGAGTAGGTAATGCAACACTGTTGTAAGACTCCCTGGCAAGTCTCTCTCTCTCTCTGTGTGTGTGTGGATGTGCATGTGTGTGTAGGGTTAATTTCTTCTCAGCACAACAGTATCATCATTGGAGTTTAGAAAATAATGACAGTGCTACAAATATATTACCCTCTGTCCAAAATTGAAGTATTTGTACCTAGTCTAATCAACCAAGAAACTCCAGATCCTATCTGATCTTGGAATCTAAGGAGGGTTAGCCCTGGTTGTACTTGGATGAGAAACCGCTAATGAATACCAGGTGCTATAGGCTATAGTTCAGAGGAAGAAACTGGCAAAAACACCTTTGACTATTCCTTGCCTAAGAAAACCCAATGAAATTCATGGGGTCATTATAAACAAACACATGGCTTGAAAGCACATACACACACATTTGTGGGGCATAAACAAATATGTCTGGAAAATAGGGAGGAGATGAGGAGAATTCAATGCACCTTCATTGAATGTTGCAAGCCAGCTGACAAGGAGCACTAGAAAGTATTGTTTTTTAAAATAAACAAGTCATTGTTTAAATAGGAATTTAAAAAAATGGGAGAGGAGGAGGAAAAGCCTGAAGGATTCTGTAATAAGCAAAATGTGACTTTCATCTCAGAAAAAGAAGCACTAAACAAACTGGATGAGCCCGAAATCCTCTTTTGTTAAAATATGGTCCAGTACTCTTTTTTTCAGGCCTTCAAAATTATGCTTTAATGGGAAGCACATACTATATATCCTAAAAAAGACCCAGTTCTCACTGCTTGGTTAAACCAAAATAAACAAAACAATTTTAGCTGTAAGATGAGTTTTCAAGTAAGTAGGCTTTATTTGCCTTTACAGAACAGAAAAAAGGAAAGCCCTTTTTCACTGAAATAATGTTTATTAAGATTTCCTGAGTACTATTTCTTATTTAACTAAAAACACATCCTGTACAACAAGTAGTGTAAATAATTAATATGTGACAGTACAAAGTGTATAAGTAACTGCATTCCTGAATAGAGCAGTGTGTTATTTCCTATGGGAGAAATGTAGTTAACAGTGCGATAGAACTGTTAAATCAAAGCAGTTTTCTGCAATAATTTTAAATCTACCAATAAAGTGTAGGTGTATGATTAACGCTATACCACATTGGTATCTCTTGCAATGAAACAGCATTTAACAATTTCGACACTTGGACACACTGAGAATTGACAATATATTTCATAGTCAAGGACAGTTTTAAAAGAAACAACTTGCCATTTTTATCTAGTAGTTACACTGTGAAGTAACCTACGTTGGTCCAACTTCCGGGCCAGGCATATGGTGCTCTAAATGTTCCAGCACATATTGAACAAGCTATAAAGCTTGTCCTACTTCAAAAAATGATGCTGGTGTAGCAGCTGGATTCTAGAATCCTTGTCAGCATTGTGGCCAAATGTCAGCTGCTGTCTGGTGGAATACAAAGGGGTTATTTTGTATTCAGTAGATTCTGCTGGATAGTTTCACTTTAGCCTGGAAATTCAGAGATATAGAGGGAACTGGGAACAGATCTAGGAGTAATCATTCCTGTTATCAACTTGCTTGGACTGTTCTTGTGGCTATTAGGATGGGAGATAAGTCACACCTATGTAGTTTATTTTCCCTTATATGGTTGTGGCCATAGCAATCCTGTGGATTGTTTGCTTTGCCTTGAGAGAAGGTGTACTCCAGTCCAGGGAACCCATTATCTAGCTACAGGGATTGGCAATGCTTTTCCTGGGAAGGTCTGAGTAGAATATATTGCTTAGTGCCTGATCCTACCACCTGCATGGATGCTGGGATCCAGCAACTAAAGACCTGTGATTATTTTCCCAGCTGTAAACTGACTGCTGCATCAGTGGACCAACAGTAGAGCTTATCTTACAGCAGTCACATGCAACAGGTATCAATACAAAACAGGCCCTTGGGGAGGCTGGGTATTGCAGCATGTTCTAGCTCAGCATAGATGGCATAAACAAACTGACACAAGGGACTATGATCATTTCAAGAAATCTTTTTCTGGAGAAAGAGAGAAGGAAAGCTGCTTTTCCATGTAACTGTTATTTTCCAGTCACAGGAAGGAGTTGAGATGCACATACAGTCTCCCTTCATCTTCCAGTTCAATGAAAAAAGGTCCTGTGTGAAGTTGACGTGTGTTGGTGGGAAAGCTAAGGTGCACACCTCCATGTTCTCTCCACACTTTATGCCTACATATATCCTTTGGACATTCAAATAGAGATGGTTTCAGGGTGGTGGTTGTTTTTCTTTAGACACAGGAATATAATATAAAAATTTCTGTGAAATCAAAGCATTTGAAATACCCTAAACAAGATTGTTAATAGGGAGAAGATGTATGATTTACCTCCCTTGTATGATTTAGCTCCAGACTATCTGAAAGCTTTACAATCTCTCAGGGAAGATCTTTCTCCCCCTCCCCGCCTATACAGGTTCATCTGGTGTAGGCATGAGAGAAAAACTTTCTTGGCAGCCAATCCTCCCAGAGGAAACTCATTTGACCCCTACTCTGCTTTCTTTCCACTGGCATACAAAGATCTTTTTACTTAAACAGGCCTTCAGCTTTTCACTGGAAGGAGCAGAAGAATGTTCAGTGGGTACACTGTATCTTTTATTATGTGTTACATGTGTTTTTAATTATTTTAGATTAAAGCTGTAATTGGACTCATTGTTTAATGTGCTTTTAACTTTGATACTATATATTGTTTTAGCTATTTGTAACTTATACTGTAAATTACTGTATCGATCTAAGTAAAATAAGATACATTAAAATAAACATCTCAGAAGAAAGCACTGGAATATTTTAAAACCTTAATCATCTGAATTTTCCAAGCTCAGGACTAGATCACCCAACTGAGCATTTGTTTCCAACACCATCTTTCTTTCACGCATCTGAATGTTTCTTGGTAGCCCTTTGCATGAATCTTAAAGATTTACTAAGAGCCATTGGCATTCCCTCCAGCCAGCTCACTGAGTATTCAGTTAGTGCTTTTAATCATCCCATAATTTTGAGAGGACTTTGGAATCTTCTCAATGTCTCTCATTTATTTAGTTCTCATACCTCACTTGCACTGGTAATAGTAATTTGTTTTGACTATTGTATGTTGTTGTTGTATGCCTTCAAGTTGTTTCCAACTTAGGATGATTTATCACAGGGTTTTCTTGGTAAGATTTGTTCAGAGGTGGTTTGCTTTTGCCTTCTCCTGAGACTGACAGAATGTGACTTGCCCAAGACTACCCAATGCATTACCATGGCTGAATGGCAATTTGAACCCTACTCTCCAGTCACAGGCCAACACTCAAACCTCTACACCATGCTGGTTCATTTGATTAGTGTACCAATTTAGATTTTTGCTACAAGTGTGGGAATTCCAATGTATACAAAAGATTTGTTATTTTCGGTAGAGAAACTTCCTACAGTTAGATGAATCCACAGAGAAAATACATACCGGTATCTGCCTTTTGTGAGGATGAAGATCTAGACTTGCTTACCTCTTGTTGAAAAGAACTTTCCTGAGTCTAAAATGGCCAGGGTTTTCTAAAAATATGGCATTATGCACCCTACCCTTACAGGGGATTTAGGACAAAAACTGGTTTTGGGAGTGTGGTTGTCTCTGAGAGCTAAGGGAGTTCCCTAGCCTTCTACAGCTTCACACCCCAATCTAGACTGGAAGGCAGAAAAATAGGATTGGGCACACAGCTAATGCTTATTTGGATTATTTACACATGTAATTGTGAGCCATCTTGGATCGTATATTTGGAGAAGACAGGAAATGAAATAAAATAAGGCTTTCCTCAAGATGACTAGGAAGAACAAAGAGTTTTCATCCTTTCACTCAGCAGTTTCGATACTAAATAGACAGCAATGGCAATTTTATACACTTCCATCATTTCGGATCCCTGCCACAGTCACATGGTAGAATCCACAGTTCATAAGAGCATCCATAACCCATTATTATTCCTGTTTAACTCAACAATGAGTGATGTTGAGGGATATTGGCTTATATTTGCCTACTCAATAGACTGCTGAGTAGGAATTTGAATCTAAGGCTCTCAGCTCCTTAGACAGGATTGGTCAACTTCCTGGGCTTTGGTTTGGCACTCTGGACTCCACAATCCAACTTAGGGCTGTACCTGTCATGCATCCAAAAAACTTCCCTGCATTTTATTTTGATAACAAGGCACATGGGAAGTGTACCTGTTGGAAGCCTATTGGAAATGCAATTCTGTTTCAATGTATTTAATGAGAATATTGTATAGTTAAAGAAAAATGCTGCTTTTTTGTGCTCTCACTCAACTGAAAGTCCGTATATGAGGAGAGGAATCAGGAGTCTCAGAAAAATGGTTAGGGCCTCCATGTTGTCCAACCTTGACCTATAGCAATAGTAGTTACCAGACTACACTATTTCCCTGTTGTCAGTTAAAATAAGAAACAAATCTTATCTTGAGATACTTTTAAAACTACATGTGAATGTATATGGCCCTTTCCTCCAATATCCTATGATAAAAGAACTTTTTTCTGCTGGTAAAATGGAAGCTTTTAATATAGAAAGCTAGTGAAAGTATAAAAATGGTGGCATGACACAATTCCCCCTTCCACCTGCTAAACTCTGGGAGGCTCAGCAAACAGAACAAACATAATCACACAGAGGAAATCTTTGGACAGCTGGGAATGGGGAGATCTACAGTCAGCAAGTTTCTCTGTCATCTAGGTTCATGCTAGCACAGTAGAAGTCTTTCTTTCCTGATCACTAAAAGCAAAAACAGACCTCTCCCATAGATTTCAATGATGGTGTATTTGCTATTGTTTGGAGGTCATGTCTGCAGACTAGAGAGGCTGTGGATTCTGCAGATCCCTGATTTCTCCCATCATGCTTATGGAACACCTCCATTCCTCATCTCTAGTGTCAAAGCTCTGATGCTGAAGACAAATGATACAATAAAGCTTCCATGGCAATTGATAGGGAGATTCTGAGGTCAGATCTCCTGCTCTGAGGGTTGACCTCTTTCCCAGTAGAGAGGAAAATCCATGTCTCCAAGGGACCATAAGACTGTTGTTGTTGCCATTAAGTCATTTCTGACTTATAGTTACCTTCAGGTGAATCTATCATGGGGTTTTCTTGGCAAAATTTGTTCTCAAGGGGTTGCCCTTGCTTTGCTCTGAGGCTGAGAGGATGTGAGTTGCCCAAAGTTACCAATAGGTTTCCGTGGCCAAGTGGAGATCTGAACCCTAGTCTCCCAGTATCCCAGTCCAATACTTAAAGCACTCTACCATACTGGTTCTCACCATAGGATAACAACTTCTGAAAACTGAGAGACACATTGCAGGTCCTTGCCTTTCTTGTATGCATTTTGTCCTTATATGTATTGTCTTTGAATTTTCACAATCAAAGATGTGTAGAACCAAGCAAATAGACCAAACTATTTCTTATTCTGCCTACTGATAAACATGAGTCCCAAGCTACAACCCTAGGAGAAGGTAGGAGGTGAGGCTGATAGATTCTTTTCTGACTTTGATGTCCAACTGGTAGCCTATTAAAAAGTAATAAGTAATCATTAGAACCACCCCTTATAAAAGACAAGAGCTCATGTATGTATTAGCCAGATAAAAAGTACATTACTAGTAAAACCAATTGTACAAACAGCTCGAGGATCTGGTTCTGTGCCCAACATTACAGAAGAAGGTTTATTAAATTATTAAAATTTATGGGTTGATAACACACTTATACAATTTACTGCAGCTGTAAAGCATTTTTAAATTTTGGAAAAACAATAAAGTTGATTTAATAATCCCTTAATCTTATACTAAACTTCCTCCAGAATTTTCTCCAATGGCACCTCATAAATAACCATTCATCCTGCATTAGAGGAACACTAAAACAAATATTTAATGTGATTTCATCAGATTCATTTATTTTGTTGAGTTAACCAAGAGAACACAACATGTACACAAATGGCACTTATGAACTAAGCACTGGGTGTCACATAAAGAAAAAAAATCCATCTGCCAGTGATGACATTTAAAGATAACATTTAAAGTTTTCACCATCCTTTCACTAAGGGTCCTGGATTGATGATTCCTAGAAGAGAATAAATTTGCAAGCAGAGTATGAGAAAATATATGTGTCCATAAGTACACACACACACACACAACACTTTAACTCCTTCAGATGTCTCAAAAATAGGGGTGAATCCCAATCAATCACCAAAAATAACTAACTAAATAAATATAAAAAATAAAAAAATAAAATAGTTCTTCTTTACCAGAAGTTTTATTTCATGATTGCTAATCTAGACCACTATCAAAACATCACTTCACAAAATATACTCACAAACAACAACCTAACATAAATAACTTTGAGAAATAAATGTACTCAGAATTCATTACTATACCATATAGATCAATAATATAACATTTGCATTTGTGTTTACCGAACCCTTACACTAGAGAGCTGTGATGTTAGCGGTTCTAAGATAACCCAAAGATGTGGTGACTTTATGCCAACAGACTCAAGTCAATGAGGAGTGGGATTCTTGCTCCCTTTCTCCCTCCCTAGTTTCTTTTATCTCCTATTCAAAGTGTGGCACTGAAATTAATCCACAACTGGCATAGATTACCAGGCAGACAGTTTGGGGTCACATCCTGAAACCAGGAGAGCTTTAGATCTCTTCTGGACTACCCTCACCATACCCTATTTTCTGATGTTGGAATTTTGAGGATAGAAAAGGAAGGTGTGGGGAGAGGGGAATGCTTCTGTGAATGCTGGGATCAAGGAAGTGCAGGCAGAATTTTTCATCCTAAAATCTTTGTCCTTAGAGAGTGAGATACCCTAGGACCCCCAGAAGCCACCTGGTGCAGGGGTTTGAGTACTGGACTACAGCTGTGGAGAGCAAGGTTTGAATCCCCACTCAAACCATGGAAAAACCCTGGTTGACATTGGATAAGCCATACTCTCTCAGCTGCAAAAGCATACTGTTCCTCCAAACCAATTTTGCCAAGAAAACCCTGTGATCAGTTTACCTTAGGGTTACCATAAGTCAGAAACAACTTGAAGACACACAGCTGCATGCCATTACAGGAGACACAGTGTTGCACCATTAACACTGCAGTATTTCTGAGAAAATATTTTGATTATATTTGGGTTTTCAAACATAGATTTTGACATTCCTCATTCTCTTCACTTTTAAAGTCAAAGTGAATGAATAAATTAAAAAAAAATCTGCTGCTCCTGGAATATGTTTCTACTATGCTAAAAACATACAAGATTTCATAATCATAGTACAGTTGTGTTGTTGTGTGCCTATAAGTTATTTTCAATTTATGTCAAACCTAAGATGAGCCTATCACTGGGTTTTCTGGAGCTGAGAGTGTGTGATGCACCCAAGATCACCCAGAGGGTTTCCATGGACGAGTGGGGAATTGAACCCTGGTTTCTAGGGTCATAGTACAATATCCAAACCACTACATTACATTGGCTGGTACAATACCAGGTGAAAAACAGTACAGGACTTCTGTCTTGCAAGTGGTATCTGCCAAAATTTGTTCTTCTGCATAACCATTAAAGGGACAGAAGCTTGTCCTGTATTTCACATGGTAGTCTTAATTCAAGGGAAACCAGCTCAACTATTCAGGAATCATTAAAAACCATGTTTTCATGGTAAATGCAAAAGTTCACACAGAAGTGGGTGGTATCAGCAGACTGAGAGAAACCCTAGACTCATGGGAGTATCAAAGGAAGGGGACCCTAAGACAGCCTAATGAGGGCTCTGCATGCTCAGTAGACATGGTATGCCAACTGACTGCTGGATGAGACAATAGAGAAGGTAGAATGGAGTGGAAATTCAAGATAGAAGATGTGGCTGGTGAATGAGGAGGAAAAGGGAAAAAGAGACAAGGTAATGTAGAATTCCACTTGCAACATCAAGAATGTGCAGTCACAGAATGGTCTATTGTAGTATGTAGCTTAATCTGGTGCCATGTATGAACAAAGATGACACTGTACTTTGACTGTATAAATTGCTAAACAATGCTCAAAAGTGGGGGAGCTCGGTCTTTTGGAAGCGATTTCACCGAGACCCAGCCGGCTGAATAAACTTTGAATTTCCTTTCCGTGGGTCTCGATCTTTGACTCCTACAACAGCCAGCTGGCAATACAAAGGCAAATACACCACACTGTCATCTTTATTTATTTGTTATTCCCAAAGGTATATATGATTAATAATCAAGGTGGAAGGAATTTTTCAATCTTTGTTCTTAGATAACTAATTACTGTTCCCACCTTAGCTCTAATGAGGAATGAAGTTTAAGAGATTGTTATTTTCCACCAGGCCACCATACATCATGGAGCCAAGCACCAACGGCATACCTAGTATATTTGACACCCACAGAGGATCATTTTGAAACCCCCCTCCTCTCTATAGCAGAAGTAGTTTCAGCAACAATCATAAAATAAAACAAATAATAATAATGGCCAGCAAAGAAAGACAAACAGTGAAAATTCTCTTCTATTAAACTTTGTATATACAATCATTCCAGTAAAAATAAATAAACTGTAATCCTGTCTTTGTACTTTCTTCCTTGGCTTTCTTCAATGGTTGTTCTGAGTCTTTGCTACGTTTTGCTAATAATATGGAACCATCTGTGTGCTTTGATGTTTCTTCCTCCAATTTGTATGTCTAATCCGTCTGTGATGAACCTGATGGGAGGGAGTCTTGACAACAGAGCCTCCTTGGCAACTGAGAGTGTTTAAACTGATTGGCTGGTGAAATGCAACCTTGGATAGCCCAGAGGAGGGGCTGGTGGAAAGAGGAAAATAACGGTTTTTAACTGTCTGGAGTGTGTTTGAAGGGGAGTGTGATTTGTGGTGTATTTGGGGGAAGGTTGGAGATTTGAAGAGCTCTGTGAGCGAGAGAACTGAGAAATTGGGTGTACAAAATGAATTGAGAGAGGGAGAGAGGGAGGGAGAGAGGAATGATGTGCTGTTTATAAACATTTAGATACAAGACACATTTAAAGCAACAGTGTTACAATAAATGTTTGAAGTTCTGTGTTCCTTAAAACAGTGTCACGGAGTCTTATTTTGAATCCTGGAATATACACGCTATCAATAATGTCATCTTGAGCTTCGTGCCAACAGTACCACAGTCTTGGAAAATATAAATCACTGCTGATCCTTACATCTGGGAGAAGGGCAGATTTAGGGAAAGCAGTAAAAGGAGAGAGTCCTGAAAGGAAGAAGCCAAGGGGGGACAAGAGTGAGGACGGGTCTGCATTCTCAGAGAGGGAGAAGTGAGGCAGACCCATTTGTTCTGGTCCTGGCTTGATTCAGAGATCTCCCTGATCACAAAGAGGTGTCAGGCTGGGCAGGCCTTGAGTGCAAGGCTTCGCTGCACCTTTCACACTCGGCACTGGTGGGTAGTGGTTTCCCCTCATGCTTAATACCATCCTTCCTCCATGTCTAATCCAGCTTTCTCTATGGTATGATTAATGTATAAATTTCCTAACTCCCTTGCCAATGGCAAATTGTTCTGTTTCTCTATATTCTGGTTTCACAGTGGCCTCTTGCCTTCTTCTTGATCATGTAGTACATTCTCCTATTAGTCATATAGCATCTACACTCTTGGTTTAAATTTTCCTTTGATATCTCAGATCTTGAGGAAAGGGCCCCTTGTTATACCTTTTTGTTATCTTCTATTTCTCTGCATGGAATATTATAGTCATTCTCTTTGTCCCTGCACACAAGTTGCTCAGCAATTGCATTCAGGATTCCGATCCTATTTCTATTACTTTTTCTTCTTGTCATCTGTCATCCAAGGAGACTTTCTTTCTTTTTTCCTGCAAATAGTATCATTTTGCATTCTCCCTTCACAATGTCCCTGACTTCAGTACAGAGTTATTCTAGCTCCCAGTCAACTAGGCCTAATAGTACAAATATATTTTTACATTATCTTTAAATTCTACAGAAGTGTTCTTCAAGTTACATGGGGATATAATGACTAACTTAGTGTTCTTTTGCTTTGCTATATATTTTTTTATATTAACAGTTCACAATCGGTGCCACAACTGATCCTTATCTTGTTTGTGCAGAGAGCATGGAGCTTCTCTGTCTTCTGCTTCCAGTTATGTAGTCTATTTGATTTTTCTACTGGCCATTAGATGTCCATGTATACAGTTGTTTCTTTGGTTGCCTGAAGCATATATTTGTTGTTTTTAATTTGTTTTAATTAACTAATATGTTTTAGGGGGATAGAAGGGTTGGAGGGTGGGGAGGATAGGGTGCGTTTTAATGTTTTAATGTTTTTATATATTTTTGTAATGCCGCCTCGATCCATTGGGAGAGGCGGGATAGAAATAAATTTTATTATTATTATTATTATTATTATTGTGAACAGACTGTTGGCCTCGCAAAATTCAGTCAGTTACTCTTCTGCTTCTTTTCTTGATTCTAAGCCAAATTCTCTGACAATTTTTGATTCTGCTCTTTCATGTTTTTGCATTCCATGATTATCAACATATCTTGTTTGGGTATGTGATTAATTTCCCCCTAGACTTCGGCATAGAATTTTTCAATTTATTTTTCTTCCTCTGTAGGTGGGGAATAATCTTGGTTGATGGTTGCATTGTCCTTATTTTTTTTAATAATACGTGAATCTAGGCTAGCTAATGGCCATAAAGGGTACTAGGTAGAATGCCCAGACTCTGACCAATCAGTTATATAGGATCCCTACAATATGAACTTTGGATAATGCCGCCCCCAGCTCTCAAAATCTCCACTGTAGTCCCCATTCTTCAAAAAAAAAAATGATGCTGAATAAGGACAATTATAACTTCAGGGCATAAATACCTTAAAGGCACCAGCTCCCATCTGATCTTGGAGGCTGAGCAGGGTCAACCTTGCTTAGTACTTGGATGGGAAACTGTCAGTGAATACCAGGTTCTGTAGGGCTGTATTTCAGTGGAAGGAACTGGCAAAGCCACCTGAGTATTCCTTTCCTAAGAAAACCCTATGAAATTCATGGGGTCACCATAAATCGACAGGTGACTTAGAGGTATACACATGCACACACACATATATGAGGGCAAATGAAAAGGTAAAGGGAGGCAAAGAAGGAAAGCACACAGTCTCTTTAAGACTAATTATTTTGGCATGAGCTTTTGTGGATATCTTCCTTTTATTCTCCCCCTCTGTTATCCCTTCTGCTGCAAGGCAGAGGAGCAGGACTACTTTTCTTATTTTCAAAAGGGAAGCGGCACCTACCATAACCCCAACCCTGATCTCCTCCCTTCCTTTTCTGCCTTACTCAAGGAAATTTCAAGAGGAAGGGGAGGGAAGGGAGATCAGCTTGCCTGGAGGCAGGTTGTGAGTAGTTACTGCTCAATTGGCCATTCTCCTCAGCCGAGCCCTTCATTTTTCTGGCACAGCCGTGAAGGAGTGGAGAGCCGCCACTGCACTCCCTAAAGTTTTGCATGGATTGCACCCCCACACCTTTTTTTGTCTGCCACTGGCTAGCACTCAAAGAAAATTAAAAACCTCCTCCTCCTCCACAGCCACTGCCACCACTGCTTCTAGAGACATCAGAGTTTTTTTAAAAGAAACTTTTAAAATAAAATTTTTGAAAAAATGGTTTCCCAGATTGTTGTTAAATAGTTACAAAACAGTTAACAATTTTTCAGGGAAGAGGAGCCTATAATACAACATTATTAGTAGTTGTGTTTTAATTGCACATTAGAGCAGTAACGTAGTTGTCCAGAAAAGAATGCTTCAAAAAAAAATCAAAGGCAGAAAGAATGTAGTGAATACGGGGGGGGGGGCTGCTTCCATCAATTTAATGATTAATCTTCCAAAATTTTATTTTCTTTCCAGAAGACAGGTGGAATAGCCCTCATATCATAACAAAACTGTAAGACAATAAGGACATGAAAATGAATAAAGCTACTTGCCCTTGGCGTAGATTTTATTGGTTGGAAATGCCAGCAGGTCAAAACAGGGAACAGCAAACATTCAAGAGTGTTTATATTGTTTAGCGATTAAGAAACACATAAGAATACAAGATTCTGCTTCCCTGAAACCAGGGAAAGAAAGTGAATTAAATAAGAGGTGTTTCTGAAAGGAGGTTGGAGTAGATTTGCTATGTCCTTTGTGGTGATAAGAGTTACCTGACAGAAGAACAGACTGTTTTGGGAAGTAGTGTGGTCTACTCCTCTGGAGTTACATGATGGAAGTCCATCTCACAAGGATGATCTAGCTGTAAGATCTTCCACTGTGCTATAGAGAGAGAAAGAGGATCTTTAACATACTTTCTGCCTCAAAATTTGACAGTGATAATTTCATATTTATTCAATATGATAAGCCAAATTTTCATAAAGTATTGGAAAATGCCTGTTTAGTTATCAAGCATTTTACATCTACCTTTGGGATAGTAGAGTAAATCAATCATGTACTGCAAAATGTTGTGCTTAAGTTCTAAGGAAAAGTTATCTGTTCCTTAAAAATTCTAACTACAGGGATGGCCTTAGCTGGGCAAGAAATCCTCATTGCTGCCTTTGGGGAAATTAATGCACATATGGACTTTAAGAGAAATGATCCCAGGCCCCATATCCATGTGCCAACAGCAACACCATATGTTCACCTGATTTTTCTCTGTGTCTTACCATTTGAATTCAAATGGGAGTGGTAGGTGGTAAAAGTACTAGTCTTAATCATTACCATACATGACAAATAAGACTTTTCAGATTTAGTCCAGTATAAGCAACTTTGCATGCTTAGACAGGATGGTATAAATCAAGTTCATTGGACGTAAATATCCTGGACCCTACAGACTGCAGCAACTGAGAAACCTATCAGCATTCAGGTAATGCTTTAATTTCTTTTCTTTCTTTCTTTTTTTTTTTTCATTTAGAAATGTTCCATGTTTTTATTTTCTGTATTAAGGACAGATGTGTTTTGTTAGTGTTACTGTTGCCATTTTTCAAATTTATTGCTGACATTTTATATACCATGCCCCAAGGTTCCTCCTAAAACAGAAATAAACAGACTGTCTCCTTTAAGAGGAATCTGAGAAATAAATGTATTCCAGGAGTATAATGTGATTTTTTTAAAAAATGAACAAATGAAAACATTTGGCTTTAAAAAAAAAACCCTCTACGGTTCACTATTTTTCCCCTTTGGAATGCTTTCCATGTACCCATTATGAATTTTATTGATTTCTATGAGACATAAATCCACTTTGCATGGATTCGATTCCTGCTGTAACCACTAGGGTTGAAACATATGTCTGCAAACAATCAATATTTGGCAGATTTTGCAAACTCACAGGAACCCTTTTACACTAGAGAACTTTTCTTTTTAAAGAGGTATAATTTTTCAACAGAAACACAATCGAGTTCTTCCCCCATTAACTTGTGCTTGTTTTTATATTAGCATGCAGTTTTCTGATGTTTTATTGTCCTTATTTTCCACAAAGTGAGCTGTCAGTATCACAATTAACTTCTTGCTTTTCTCCAGCATTGGAAAGTGAAATGATTTTCTGGGATGTCATGAAATAATTTCTTTTAACTTCAAAGCAATTCAGACAGAATGTTACATTTTGTAGCAAAATTATTCATTATTTTGGCCAACACTGCAAGTTGTCACAGAAGTGAATATTTTCACAGCAAACTAGGTGGAATTTTCCCACCCATTTGGCACTTTACTAGGAGACCTATCAATTCAGATAGTGGTTCTTTGGCAGTAATCCTCCTAAGACTTTCAAATTAAGAGTCTTTGAACAGGAGGTGCTAGGTAACAAATTGGATGTTTGCTCCAATCCATTCTCTTTACTTCCTCTTCAGACAAGAGAGTAGCAGTGATATTCCCTTGATAACAGCAGTAACAAATACAAAATCGCACCAGCGAAAACAAAGGTTTAAAAAAAAGGAGGGGGACATATGCCATCAACCTATATTTTGTATGTTTCAGATGCATGACTCTCCAGTCATGCGGCATAGGTTCAAGAGAACTGTAGAGCTGGAAGTGACCCCAAGTGTCAACTAGTCTAATACCCTGCCATGCAAGAACGCACAGCTAAACCATTCCTGACAGATGGCCACCCAACCTCTTTTTAAAAACCTCTGAGATCCACTATCTTACATTATTTTTTTCACTATCATAGAGCTCTTAATAGTCAGAATCATCTTTCTTGTAATTTGAATCTATTGGTTTTAGTCCAGAACCAGAAAATAAGTTCATTCTATCTTCCATGAGACAGCTTTTCACATATTTGATGGTTACCATATATAATTAACAGTCTTCTCCAAATGTCTAAAGCTCCCTCAAGTATTCTTCACAGAGTTTGTTTATCACATTGGTTATCATCCTCTAAAAACACTTTAACTTGTCAATATTCTTCTTAAACATGATGTCCAGAAGTGGACACAGTACTCCAGATGAGGTCTGACCAAGGCAGAATAGAGTGGTACTATTACTTCCCTTGATCTGGACACTTTACTTCTGTTGATGCAGTCTAGAAGAATTCCATTAGATTCTTTTCCTCCCAAATCATACTGTTGATATGTTTAGCTTATGGTCTTCTAAGACCCCTAAATCCTTTTCATAGAAACTGCTGTCAAGACAGGCAGCACCTATTCCTTTTTGCACTTCCATTCATCCCTGTTGTAATTTTGCTGTTTTTGTTACAGTTCCCCAATATGTTAAGGTCATCACAAATCATGATTGCATCTTCTGAGATGTTAACTACCCACCCCAGTCTGAGTCATCTGAAAATGGAATAAACATCCCTTCTACTCCTTCATCCAAGTTATTTATAAAGATGTTGAGACTGGTCGCTGCAGTACTCCTCCTTGTCACTTCCGTTCAGGATGTTGAAGAACTACTGCTGAACACTGTGAGTAGAGTCCATCAACTAAATATTAATCCACCCAAGAACAACAACCCTCAAGCCCACGTTTTACAAATTTGTCCACAATAACATTATGGCAGATGTGATCAAAAATCTTACTGAAATCAGTACACTACACAGCATTCTCCTGAACAACCAAGCTTATAACTAAAGACAGATGATTAGTCTTCCATGATTTGTTTTTGAGAAGCCCATGATGAGAGTTAACTGGTTGATCAGTGTGCAGAAAAGTATCAATCTGAATTGTCTGACCCTGTAAAGATCTTCTAATACTCTTAATTTCACGGAAGCATCCAGTTGCTGCCCTGCCCCCATCTCTCACTGTCTAGTATAGGAAGGACTCAACTTGAGGCTGCTCTCCTGCTCAATAGCATGTCTAAATAGGGTTACAGTGTGAACTGCACATGAACCACATAAGATGACACTGTGTGTCACTTTAATGCTAAAGGACATTTTTTTTCTGTTCCTCCATCTTAATCCAAGACCACAGTAAATGATTGACAAAGGAAGAGAAGCTGTTGACAACTTACTGACAGCATCAGGCAGGTCAAGGTATTGTTCCTCAGTTTGCTCTTGGGAACACAGAGAGAAGATGTGAATTCCTATCCAAGAAGCTGGTCTTTTCCCAAAAGTCAGTGAAGCCATAGATGAGCAGGATGCACATGAAAGACATTCTGTACCTTTGAATCTCACAATAAGGAAAAATTGTGTTTATGTGTCTGTCACAGTCCCTCTTGGCAACATCTGGAAAAAGTTTAAAACTTTTATGGAACCACAGTAACCTGGCAACCTAGAATTGATGTTAGCAAACATGAGCTGAACAAAAGTCCTGAGCTGAGCCTTCACATTGAAGCTTTGCTATGGGTTAAGAGAAGCATTTAAAAAGTTACTTCTTTGGTATCCAGTTCCCAGATTCCCCTGGACAGCATGGTGAACTTTCAGTCTGGTTGTAAGGATTCTGGGAGTTGTGCTCTAAAAAAATAAAAAAGCAACACATTTCCAAACTCTGGTTAACAGTAAACAGTATCTGCTGGTTTTGAAAGAAAGCAATAATCCTTCCATGAAGAACAAGGAGGAGCAAGCATATCCTCATATGTCAGCTGTGTAATTTATTACTGTTAAAATGGACCTTCAGCCCTGGATGAGAAGGGTGTATGAAGGGAATCAATATTAATCCACTCATACTTGTAATGGAAGGATGTGGTCACATAAAGTACTGCTTAAGAGTGCCAGGCTGAAGCCAAAGCCTGAAGATAGATTCTTGTACGTTTGCTATGGAAACAACAGACCATAACATTGTATTTGATATGGAAAAATCAATCACACCGTTACTGCTAGAAACTGTTCCACTCTGAGACAAGAATATAAAGTACTTCAAGCACTTGTTAAACAGAAGAGGTTTCATGATTATTTAATCACTTTAGAGGTCAAACCAATTAAAATATCATCTGTCAATACTTTCTCTAAGATTTGTTTGCTCTGGGAACCAATGTTTTTGTGGTTGTTTGTTGTTCTTGAATTAAATGGCGATGCTGCAGAGTAATGAAACAGTGAAGCAAACCTAGTATTCCCATGAAATATAATGTTTTTGTTTTGTTTTGTTTAAGAGGAGGAGAAAGTAAACTCCCCAGGCATTGTACAGAAGTAAAATCCTAAAAACAACAACAACCCCCAAAACCAATAATTGACAACAAATATGAGTTTAAATTATTTAGTATCACATATACAATGGCACCCATAAAATAACTCAGTTATAGGTCAAGGTGAACAGATACATCTTTAGGGCTGTTTAAAGGCCTGTAGTGATGGTAACTCTCAGACACTAACTGAAGCTGAGTTCAATGAGTGGGAAGTCACTACCAAGAATGCCCAGTCCCTCATGCCTACTACCCTAGATATCCTTAAAGGAAGATACTTAGGTAGGGCTTCTGATACTGACCTCAAAGTGTGCACAGATTGGTATGGATGAAAATGGTTTTTGAACCTTGAACCAAACCATTCAGTGTACTAAATATCAGCACTACAAACTGAGGTCCTTTCTGCACCGGGCTATTAAAACGGCGCAGAGCGACCTCTGACGGAGGTCTTTTGCACTGTGGAGTGGACTGGGTCGGACTACTTTTCGTAGTTCCACACCTCAGTCTGCTCCGGAGCAACTGGAACTGGTCGCGCAGCGTGCTTTTTAAAAACCTCTTTTAAAAGGGTTTTCAAAAGCACGGAGTGCGTAACCCCATGTTGCTCCGTCGCTGCACTCTGGTGCAGACTTGCAGGCGTGCACTAGTGTGTGCCTGCAGATCTGCCGGGGGTGGGCTTTAGGCTGGCGAGCTTCTCCGGTTGGTGGAGAGCCTCCACCAACTGAAAGCCACCATTTTGGATGCTGGAGTACTGCAGAGTGACGAGCTTGCACTGCTTCTCGTCCCAACGGACTCGATCGGACGGAGAAGAAATCCGGTGAGTCCCATTTCTGCCTGATTCATGCCGCACGTGTGGAAAGGGCCTGAGCCTAGAAATTCATTCTAGCTGATAAGTGGCACTTGATCCACTATCTATCCCCTATCAGTGCTTAATTTATACCAGCAGAAGTATAAATAGAAAATATATTACAATATTCAGATTGGATGCCACTGGAATGTGGATAACTGACACAGATACCATTTTCTCTAGATACATTTGCAGTTTGTAAGCCAGTCTAAATTCAAACAATGCACTCCTGGCTACCACCATAATCTCCAATTAGTGCTAAGTACAACAGACTTTAAATTTAAATTAACTTTAAATTTTAAAATTTAAACAGACTTTAAACTTTAAATTCTAATCAAAGTTCAATCTTGTATAGGGCCAGCTGTAAACCTCTAACCCAGGGATGAGCTTCCAAGGGTAAATTCACACTACACAACTATAGCACTACGATTGCACTTTTACTGCAATGCTAACATCCTATGGAATCCTGTAGCTTGCAATTTGGTTAGGCACTAGAACTCTGCCCTAGATGTTTAAATATCCCCTCTAAACTGCAAATCCCAGGTTTCCATAGGAAGGAACCAGGCAGTTAAACTAGAATCATAGTGGTAAAATTGTGTACGTAAAAGAGACCCTGATGTTGTTGGGCTGGAACACCAATGGATCCTAACCAGTATAGCCTATCAGGAGGCATTCTGGGAGCTAAGGTCCAACAATATATGGAAAGCCACTCTTTGTCTAACCTACTCTAACCAGAGCAGTACTGATGACCTTTGTTTATTTATCTCAGAGGTGTGGGACACATCATCTCTCCTTAGGAGCCCAGAAGGCTGTACCTATTTTTCATCCCTCATGCATGCATGTACAGAGCCCAAAGTTTTTGTCATTTTTTTTTTAATTTTGGCCCCCTGGAGGATACAACTGGCCATTCTGACACATCCCAGCACCCCAAACATTCCCACATGCCAGTTACAGGACCCTCTCTCTCTCTCTTTCTCTCTGTGTCTGTGACAAGATGGATGGATGGATGGATGGATGGATGGATAAATGAGTGGGTCAAAATTGTGGTTAAATGGTTCGTTATCTCCCCCAGATGTTCTGGAGTGGCAGTGGACATTTTTGTTTTTTAAAAAACTGTTTAAAAAGCTGTTTAAAAATTAGCCCTCCAAATTCAAGTGACTGTGGGAAACCTTGAGGAGCAAGATGGTGCTGGGCAATGCAGTTGGTCTCCCCCCCCATGTTTTAATGTAGCCCTTCTTCCACTTATTTAGCTGGTGATTTATAGGAATTCCTGACACATGTTTATTTAAAAAAGAAACCATTTACTAGTTATCATTGATAGGAAGCTCATTTAAATTAAAAAAAATACAGAATAGATTAATTAAAGCCATATCAGGATCCAAATGATTCTGTGTTTACGTAATCTATGCAATACACACAATAATTGGAGAGAGAAGGAAAATGCATTTCCAAGATATTTTCAAATATATTTGGTAACAAAAGCCAAAACAGTTTTCTAAGGTTTACTTCAAAAGAAATACACTGATGTTTGTAACATTTTCATTAGTCAACCAAAATAATACTGTGTGTTTTTGCTTTCTGAACAAATTTCTTTCTTTTGTGTCCTAGAAGATCATGTACACCAGAAGTGCCAGTGTGATCACTGGGCTTATGGATAGCCTTTAAAACATTTACCCCTAAGATACTGTTGTGTGAAATGGAAGTTAATCAAAATGCTCATTATTATTCAATATGCTATTCAAGGTGCTCACAATTTTTGTCTTTCTAAATTCTTCTACAAATATGTTAACTTTTAAAATCTAAAATTTGGCAAGTAGCTATGTGTGAATGTGATAAAATAGCAGCCTGAACAGAAACAATGTAGAGAATTTCACTGTTTTTTTCTTCTTCTAATGCTCACTTTATGCTCCTCCAAATTAATGTGTTCTAGGAAATGCTACCACAATGGCAGACCTCACTATGTTGAGTGTTTTACAACTAAGCTGTTTCTTTCTAACCATGAGCTGCCACCGTGACCGAACAACTGATGGCCAGCACTGTTTTTGTCAGATTTGGACAAGTGAATCAATAAAAAGACACAGCAAAGGCTCAATGGGAACAGACACCAGTAATGCGACTGGCCTTTTGAGACCCACAGAAGCGTGGAACTACGTTTCCATGTTAATTTCTCACCAGCACTCTTGGGGTTATCACCTTCCTTGGCCCCTGTTAATTAAAAACTGCCTCTCGTTAAAACTCCTTGGCAGACATTTTCCTCATGTCAGCCCATTTTGCTGGCTGCTGAGAGAAGAAATGAGAAAAGGGAGAAACCATTGTAAGAAAATATTGCCAATATCCTGTGTTGTCAACTTTGGGTTTTAATTAATGGAATGTTTAGAAAACATTTTTTTAAAAAAAAAAATTCACCTAAATAAATAAATGAGTAAACATGACCCTTACACAAATGTATATTGTTGGTTTAGAAAAGACGAATATTTAGAAGTGCACCAGAATTTGATAGTAGTTTTCTCAGGGCTTTTTCTCACTACTTCACTCTACATAGTTCAAGCATGTGAGCTACAGAAGGAGAAGGAGAAGGAGAGGAAGAAGACATGGTATAATCTGAACACATGATCAATCATGATAAATGTATTGTGGATTAATTGCTAGGGTCTCATGGTCTAAGTGAGGGGAGCTCATTCTGTAGTGATAAAATAAGTTACTCCCATTTGTTCAGGCAATAGGCTGTTGGTGAAATGAATCCCCAACTATGCATGAGATAGACCCATGCTCTTTTTATATGTACTTTCCTGGGAGTAATTGCTATTGAACTCACTACTAAGAAGACATGCATAGGGCTGCACTCTAAACTTATCAAGCAGTTTCCACCATTTACTGAATAATAAAACAAAAAAATGAAAGTATGTTTCATTGGAACAGGGTCTTATGATCTTACAGGCTTCACTTTTCGAAATTATAGGCTTTGGAAAATTTGCTCCCACAGTGGTGGAAAACTAGTCATTCAATATCAAACTAAGGATAATTCACTTCTGGGGTAAAGAAGGTCTTCAGTATAATGTGTTGTTCAAAACCAATGCTTTCGAATTATTTCTGTCACTGCAGAGAGAGAAAATATGTTGTTGATTCTGTTATTATTGTTGTTGTTGTTATGGCAATTTATACTCCACTTTTTTCTCATTAATGGAACCCAAGGTAGCTTGTAAATTATTAAAACCAGTACAGATTAAAAACCATACAAAACATTGGTAAAAATATAAATATAAAAATTATTTTGTAAAAATGAAAGACTCTGTAGAGTTGAAAATATGTAAAGTTCATTAAAGGACAATATAAAAAATCAACAAAACACCACACCATTAAAGCCCATCATAGTCAGTTCCTAAAAGCCTGAAAGAGTAGGCATGTTTTTACTTGCTGGCAGAAGGAGAGAAAGGACAGGGGCATCTTAGCCTCCCTGCATGGATACCATATATGGAATGATACACAGATAATAACCACATGGGTTTTACAGAAAATGTTGTCAATAGGTGCCAACAGGAATCTCTCTCTCTCTTTTTTTTAAGTTCACTTGACTTTCCATTATAAAACCCACGGGGGGGGGAGTTAGAGCCCTATCTATCTGGCTAAAATCTTGTGTTTCTTTCTTGATGTCACTCTTAATATCCTTCAGCCGAGGGAGAAAGTAACTTACTAATGAATATTTCAGAATGGAAAGTCTTTTGCAGTTACAAATCAAGCAAGTGTTCAGCATCATCAACTGGACAGAATGGGGAACAATTCCTTCTTGCATATCATCGACCATTATGTACTCAGCAGTATCTGCCCTCTGATTAAGAACACATTGAGCCACATAGCTGGTACAATTTAATATGATAGAACTGATGAAATACAAGCAGTACTATTTTAGACAAGATTTCCTGCAATTTTTTTTTGTATGACAATAGAATAAATATAGTGCCTCCAAAAATTAATGGAAGTAAATAGATAAGCATTGGAAAATAGTTCATTATCTGAGTCCCAGACAAGAGCAGACAATGTTGTGCCTTATGATCGCAGAATATCATGGAATATAGTCATCAGTGTGGTATCAAATTCTTTCAATATATTCTCAGTTTCTATCCAAAATAAAAGCTATCTAGTAAGAATGAGTGCATCTATATCTGGTTTTGATCAGTTTCACAGGAATGAAAGCTTCTGATATTGACAGGATAAGCTGGTCTAATTGTCCAGTTGCTGAAAGCGCAGAACAGTTTCCAGTTCAGCTTCCATAAGACAAGAGAAAGTTGTCCATTTGATAAAGATGATTAAAAAAGACTGGGAAAAACCCTTACTAAAATATGGATTGCATAGAGTTGAGGAGACCAAGGATGTTGCTACTGGGAGGAGGCATTGCTCCCCAAATAAGAATTCTGTCACCAATGAAATTTCTCATCAGTCCTCACATTTCTAGCATTTCACTAACTTAAAGCTTCAGTTGAGAAATCAAAACACAGTTTAGCCATCTAAAGAAAAAGGGCAGACACCTTTGGTTAATACTTGGATGAGAGACAACCACCCACGCACGCATGAATACCAGGTGTTATGTGTTATATTTCAGAGGAAGGAAGTGCAAAACACCTTCTGAGTATTCCTTGCCTAAGAGAACCTCTGAAATTCATGAAGTCATCATAAATTGACAGGCAAACTGAAGGCAGGTACACAAAGTTACCAGGAGAATATGAATAAACAAACAGTAACAACTCTTAAGTATGAATGATTTTCAATGTTTTGCTCTCTGACAGGGTAGAAATCTGGGACGGAAAGAAAATTTCATTAGAATTCTTACTTGGGGCAAATACTCTCATTCCCCACTCCTGCAGCTCAGCTAGTATGGTACGCTCCATTCAGAAACTTAAGATTTACAGGCAAAGGGTTACTAATTGTTCCACCAACGCATACAGCTCTGTCAAGGCTGAGAGCCTTTCAAGATCTGGCTTTGCATTTGTGGAATGATCTTCTTTTGGACCTCTGGCTGAAGAAGGATCTCACCTGTTTTTGTAAAGGGCTGAAGATCTTCCTCTTTGATTCACCATCTTCAGCCACTGAGCTGTGTTTACAGTGCTGAGATGGGTAGCGACTAGTGGGGTGTTGGAGATTTCAGTCCATGTATTGTTACACTGTTATGTTTACTGTTTTTGTCCCTTACTGTATATGTTGATGTTCCTTTGGTGAAAAGGGCATTATAAATAAACACTGTTATATTGTTGTTGTTGTTGTTGTTGTTGCTAATATCATATTATCAAGAAAATGTGCACTATTAAATGAGGAAGAGAAAAAAACTTTGAAGGAAACTGAGCAAGATAAAAGACAACAGTTGCTTCAAAAATGGATGCAAATATCAGGCAGAAAATGGAAGAAGATAAAGGAAATATGGGTTATTGAGATGTAGAGTTCAAAAAAGGAGAAAAATGAAAATGGAGCATAATTGTAAAATGGGAGTAGGACGTACTGTTTGAGAGGAGAGATTGTGCAGCCGAGCCAGGTAAGCATAGATTTCTTAGGCCCCAAAACTAAGTGCAAATAGGGGAGTTCAGCCAATTGCAGTTTTGATAATCACTGTATGAACTGAAGGCTGGCAATCCCAAATGGACAGAGAGGGCTAACCAACAAAAGCTGATAGCCAGAATTAGTTTCGAACTAGCCTGTTAATTCTTGGAATTCTGGCACCTAGTTTAACTGATTGCTCTTACCACATGTGTCTATAGTTATGTATGTGCAGTCCCATGAAGATAATCTATGCTTGCTCCTAACCACAGAAAGAAATATGTATAATCTACACCAGTACTTTGAACACAATTGTATTTCTGACATTTGTGTTATTTCACAGCTTGGTTTCAGATAAACAAAGATGTCAGTGGTTACCAACAAACAAAACAGATTTGTCATCGTACCAAAACAACAACAACAACGCTGCATTGTTTATTGTGCCCAAATGTGTGGCAATGATGTATACGAAGAGGAAAGGTTCTTCATGTTTGGTGTGTTTTTCTCCTCCTCCTTTCTTTTATGTACAATGAGACAACAGAACTAGCTTGTCCTCATGACAACTAGCTCCTTTGTCTAATTTCCATTTGTTTCTGTGGCAGCTAAAACACCTTGAAATTACCTTCTCCAGCATGGAAGAATGATTTCCCCCTTGCTCTAACTGTCAGAGTGATTAGAATTTTAATTAGTAAAGAGGAGAGAGCGCAGAGGGAGGAAAATCACCAGGAAAAAAAAAAGCACATGAAAGATTCACAATTGCAAGAGAGACAAAGAGACATCCTAGAGCAACCTCCCAGCATGACAGTCCCATCAGCAATTCAAGTGCAGCGCTACATTCCATATGGTGCTAGCATACAACTGGCCATCTACCTTTTCTCACCCATTTGACACCATGAGTCTTCTAGGGCATTAGGAAATGTTTGTCTCAGTTGTCACCCAGAGTAAAGCAAAGACCAGTATAGTTTGGTTTTCTTTTAAAGATCTCAAACTAAAGAAAGCTTCACTGAACTACCTGTTACAACAAACAAACCTTTGGTCTACTCTTGTGACCCAAGATTCACAGTAAAACACTCTTTTGCAACCTAGGTGCCTCAAGATGTGTTAGACTACCATTCCCATCTAAATGGTCATATTGGTAAAGAATGATAGGATTTGTAATCTAATATAATCCAACATATCTGGAAAGCCTCTTAAATTGGTATTATACTTCTGATGTCCTTTCCTCAAGTTATGTTGCAAGTGAAAGAGATGGTCCTTATACCGGAAAAAAAAAGTGGTTTCATATCTTCACCCCGTTCCTTATATCCATTTAGTTTGGTATGGTTTATATACTGAGACTCTGCATCTTGTCTGAGTTTATGAGATTGGAACATGAGAAAGTAGTGGACCCATTTAAGGGAGGGGTATTGGCAGAGACTGTGTTCTTTACAATTTCTTTATTTGAGTAAGACTGTCACTCATTTTTAAAATGTGTATAAACTATTTGAATACCTTGGTCAGGTTTCTGAAGTTTTTGACTTGCAGAATTCATTCTTTTTTATTATCTGTTCCACTTTAATATTTTTAAATTTTATAATATAATATATTTTTAAAATATGGGCCTAAACAAGCTAGTTTTGCCATCTCTGTTCCTTTTTTTATTTTCTATTTCCCAGTAATTGTCTCTTTTGGAGGTCAGTAATACATCTGAGAGAGAACCAGCATGACCAGGGTTCAAATCCCTGATCAGTTATGAAAATCCACCAGGTGACCTTGTATAAGTCACACTACTGTCTCAAAGGAAGCCAAAAGCAAACCTCCTCTTAACAAATCTTGCCAAGAAAATTCGATGAGAGGTTCACCTTAGGGTCACCATAAGCTGGAAATGACTTGAAGACATAGAAGAATATTGTATCTGAGAGGGACTAATCATGCATGCATTCTAAACACTTTTTAGTGGTGAAGGATTACCCATATGAGCAAATTCAGAAGAGAAGTTTTTTTCTTAAATCTCCAACATCCTCAAATATGGTTTTTCCAAACCACAAATGGTGGAATGAAGTGGGGTTTTTTCCCCCACTGAAGTGTTTTGTAGGGATGGAAAAAAATATGGGCCTAAACAGGCTAGTTTTGCCATCCCTGTTACTCTTTTTATTTTCTATTTCCCAGTAATTGTCTCTTTTGAAAGTCAGTAATACATCTGAGAGAGAACCAGTATGACCAGCATGTTAAAATGTTCAAAACGTGTTTCTTGAGTGCCAGGAAATCCTAACAAGGAAGATCCTGGACTGGTGAGAATCTTTGCAATTCAGGATTTATTCTTTACTAAATTTACATGTTTTTTTCTCAGAAAGCACCATATTAGGTGAAGAAAATATAATTCTCTGTGCAGTGCAAAAATATTATTTCTTGATGAGAAAATATTTCCTGTGTAAAAATGCTGCTTTCTGGATAAAATTCTTCATGTGAAATTTTCACAGATTATGTCCCAAACTATGAATAGTCTTCAGAAACTGAACACTTTTTAGAGTTTCTTACAGTAGGAAAAATAATTGCTAAAATTATTCTCTGATTTATTTGAGAATGCAATTAGTAAACAATTACATCTCTGATGTTTTGATGGTGATGATTTCACAGAGGTGATATTTCAGGCACAAAGCTATTTAAAGTTACCCAAAAGCGATTATAGAGAGGGTTAGACTGGGGCTCTACAAGGGCCACCTTTGGCGCCAGGAACCTTAGGCCCTTTCTGCATGACAATGGGATCCTGGCATGGAGATGCAAGAGAAGCAGGACACTTCTGCATGAGGCCATTGTGGTCCCACCCTTCTCGTGTCACCAGCCAGTGTGATTGCACCAATTGCGCGAGCCTTCTGTTGCAGTTGGCTATGCAGAAGGGCCAGAAGTACAATCTACATGCTTCCTGCCTACTGCAGCATGGGAAGAAGGCTGGTTGCAGTCCGAAAGGACAGAGCTTATCCCTCACACTCCCTTCTGCAGGTAGCTGGTCACATGCAGAAAAGCGCATTGGGAACATGGTTTTATCTCAGCACAGGAGCTGCAGGGATTGTGACTGGACAACATGAGAAAGTGTCATTTTTCAGAAAAGGACTTAGTTTCTTCACTCTGAATTGGAATACTGGACCAAAGTTTTCTGCTTGATCTTGGACCCCTCACCATATCCTAGCCTTACTTTCACAAGGTTGCTGTAAAGAAGAAATTAAAATAGTTCTTAATACCAACGTTCACTGGTGTACTTTCATATCCAATGACAGTAGAATCAGAACTTTCTTTCCCTCTCTCAACAGTCTACCATATCATCAAAACCTGCTCCAAAGGGGTTACTAGCCTTTTTTTAGTTTTTAGTATCCAAGGGGGACTGCAAGTAGGAAATTCAGATTCTGACATGAGTAGGGGGATCCAGAAGACATATACCATGGGATCTTGCCCTGAGCTTTCTGGAGAAATGGAAAGAATTGCAAACCTACATATTTATATTGAACCCAATGCTATCAAATCCAGTGGGACTTATTTCCAAGTTGGCATGCATAGAATTACACTGTAAATGCTTCATTCTGGAAAAAAAAATGAGTCTGTTTTACCTTTAAAAACAAATATAAAGAGGGGAATAGAAAGCTTACTACAGCCTTCAACATATTCAAGACAGATAGTTGCTGACCTGAGCTGCAATTATTACCTTCTTACCACTGTTTAGAACTTTGTTGTGTGGAATAATGCTTTGAACTTTGCTTTCTAATTTTATTTTCATTGTACCATGGATTTTCCCTCTGATGACCTCCTTTTCACCTTTATTTAGATCTAAAACTTGCCTGTAATTACTTGAAATGAACATATTCTCTATGGATTGATTTTCATGAATTACAACTGTGTCAAGTGTTATTATGTTCTGAGAGAAAAGGTCAAGAAAAGCCTGCTGGTTACCCTAGAGAGAGATTTGCCCAGAACTGGACAAAGATTCTTCAAAGAACAATAGCAGTCGGATTCATTGTGAAGGAGAATATAAAAATCTGAAAATTTCAGCCAATATTTTAGTAGACGTGGAAGCTGCCAAACATTAAGCAATTGAGAATAGACTTCTTTAGATGTTCTATTGCCAGATCTTGGAAGAACTATTGTTTTTAGACCAAACTGGAATGCCATGGTCAGTATGTTCACTTTTCTAAGCTCTGTCCAGTGTCAGGAATGAAGACAATTTTAATTTTTCCTCCAGTTTAGAACACTAAGCAGCTTATAACAGTTAAAACAAACATAGTTAAAAATTCAGAGCATACAAAACTTGAGCAGTAATTAAATTATCAAATTAAAACCATTAAGGACAACAAATGAAATACATTATACAAATTCATCCCATCACAATCAACTCTCAAAGGGCTACCAGAATAAAAAGACCCTCTTTTGAGTGTAGAAAAACAGTAAGGAGAAAGCAGCCTTATGGAAACTGGCCTTACCTGCTCCCATCCCATCCATCCAGGCTGTATATGATCCCAATAATGCCTCTAAAGTAGCATTCATAGAATCATAGACCCTTTCCACAGCTTACCTTTTTTTGGTGCTAGGGTGCGGGGATTGCGTGAGCAGCCTCCGTTGAGAGGCTCTCACATCCCTGCTGCTTCAGCTCCACACGAACTGCCTGCTTCCGAGCAGGTAGCTCAGGAGCCTGCCTCTTCCTTTCACAGCGCAGCCTGGGAGTTTCCCAGGCTGTGCTGGGGCAGGAAGCGCGACTGCTGCGGCTCCAGAGGCTCCGCACGCACAGCAAGTGCTTGTGGGGCCCTGGAGCAATGGACGATCAAGCACCATTTTCAGCTGAAAGCCAAAAATGAAAAAGTGCACGAGCAGCGCCTGCCCTACCCTGGAGTGTCGCGCGATTATGAGTGTGTCATGCAGATCGCTCCTTACAATCACGCGACACTCCAGGTGCCCTTTTGCATGGCAAATGCCGTGTGAAAAGGGCCATAGAGCTGGAAGAAACCACAGGGACCATCCAGTTCAACCCCCTGCCATGCAGGAACACACATCAAAGCATTCTCAACAGATGGCCATCCAGCCTCTGCTTAAAAGCCTCCAAAGGAGGAGACTCCACCACACTCCAAAGCAGCATATTCCATTGCCAGACAGCTTTGACCATCAGGAAGTTCTTCCTGAGGTTCAAGTGGAATTTCCTTTCCTGAAGCTTTTGAATCCATTGCTCCTTGTCCTAGTCTCTGGAGCAGCGGAAAACAAGCCCTCTCCCTCCTCGACATGATATCCCTTCAAATATTTAAACATGGCTATCATTTCCCCTCTTAACCTTCTCTTCTGCAGACTAAACATACCCAGCTCCCTAAGTCATTCCTCATAGGGCATAGCTTCCAGACCCTTCACCATTTTGGTGGCCATCCTCTGGACATGCTCCAGCTTGTCGATATCCTTCTTGAGTTGAAGTGCCCAGAACTGGACACAGTATTCCAGATGAGGTCTATCCAAAGCAGAATAGAGTAGTATCATTACCTCACTTGATCTATATACCATACTTCTTTTGATGCAACCAAGAATCATGTTGGCTTTCTTGGCTGCCTTCGAGGCATGTAGAAAATTTAAAATGACAGCTCCAAACAGTTTAGTGTGTGTAGCTGGGTGGGACAGGAGTCAGAAATAAAGAAGGCCAGATATGGGTCTAAGCCTGCTAAGACCAGTATTGCACAAGATTGTAAAGTTTTTGAACTGTGTTGTTCTAATCATTGTGATGAAAGCTAGCAGATGTCTCTTGATTACTGAGAGGTAACATAACCTAGGGTAACATTGTATCCTATTTTACAGATGACAGTTCTCAGTTTGCAAGTATCCTCTATTTGAAAAGCTGTTCAATTCTGGTTTAAAGTTAAAGAGTTAGAAGAAGAGAGTACTGGAGTCTTGGAGCTTCTTATCAGCAGTAGCACTTAGATAGAAGTATAACCAAGCACAAGTGGTCATGATCACAGTCTTTCCGTTATAGTGATGTATACATTATAGTAATGTATTCCATTATAGTGATGTATGTTTATGTGTTTATACACATAAACATACAAGTCAGAAATCTCTGCAAGTGAAATTATATTGATTGTGCTATGTTTTGTGTTGAATGGCAACATTCTTTTTAAAGTGTACATACACATGAGAGGTTTAAATTTTCCTTTAGTCAGACTTTTACCCACATCTATGTAGGGACTTTTTTTTAAAATAAAAAACTCTCAATTGGTGCCAATGGAGGACTAAAGTTTTTGATAAAAGCCAGAAGGCAGAAGGATTTAAACCTTTCCCACCCACACATACTGGTCCTATATCCAAACTGGATCTGTGTATTTAATCTTGATTTAAAAAGTGTAATGAGTAAAAAATGAAAGATGTGAAACTTCATGTTTTTAACCTACCCTGTGAGGTACATAAACATACCCTGCTCTTCATGCTGCTGCATGGAAAGGAGAGAAGGGAGAAATAGTCAACTGGCCTTCAGCTCATGTTACACCAGTTTATAATGCTGGAAAATGGTAGATCCATACTTAGCACTGTGTTGCAAGTCTTCCATTGAAATTTCCTCTGGGTCAGAACCAGGATCAATGAACAGATAACTAAGAATATATAGGAAGGTCTTTGGATATGTGTGAAGAAGTTACCACAGGAACTTGGGAACCTGCTGATAGAGAGCCAAATTGTCCATCTAACTCAGGGGTGGGTTGCTGTGGAGAATGAGGCAGTGGCATTAGCTCCCTAAAAGACCTTGGAAAGATACAAACACACCTCCAAAAATAATAACATTTTTATTGCCAAAATTCCCTTTGGGGGATAGGAACATTTCCACCATGTTTGAACCCCACCAGCAGCAGCCATTTTAAACCCAAGAGAGGTAGAAAGTCTCTTCCTATTCACTTCCTGTTTTACAAAACACTTGTCCTGGGGCTAAAGTGACCCAGGGTGTCGAAAATGGAGCAAAATAACCCCCATTTCCCCCTAGATGGAAAAAAAAATGATTCCAGAGGGGGGCTACAAAAAGGACTGCATGCAGTCCACGGGATGCACTTTGCCTACTCTTGATCTGGCTAAATACTATCCCTACTCTGAATAGGGTTAAAAGAAATATGTGATGGAGGACAGCCCACTAGCCCTGCCTTATCTCTAGTCATCACGATTCCAGTGAGGGTTGACAATCTAGAGAAGGGAACCTGTGCTACATGCCACAGCTGTTCACATTGTCCAGAACCCTGAAAAAACAGTACTTCAGATTGCAAGGAGAGGCTCCATGTATATTTGAGAATCTCTCCTTGAGGTTGTTGCTTTCCATGGATGGACACAGACAATGGAGGATGCAGACTAGTACTCTCCCTTCTCTTCAATGCTTCTTTTAACAGTATTATGAACGTTTGACTAGATCTATTGACTACACTGACTGGTAGCAGCAATCTAGACCTCCTGCAGATGCTATGGATTGCACTTTGGACTTGCTGGACTAAATCAAACTGGTAGTCTTTGTACAGGAGACCTGTGGAATTAGTGATGCAAAATAGCTTGATGAGGCTTGGTTTCATGCCAGCAATCTGGACATTTGGGTTTATGAAAGGCCAGCTACAAATGGGAAGGAAGGCCTCTGTCCTGTTGATTAGTCACAATTAGCATAAACCTATAGAATAAATTGTTGAATGGTGAGCCAACACTTAAGTGAATCTCATTGGTTCAGGGTCTGTTTGTAATTGGGAGTACCAATAAGATTCAAGCCAAAAAACTATTACCATAAAGTTATCTGCATTTTTTATTTCTTCTAGTTGCTTTTGTGGGTGTGACTATTGAGGTGATATATTGAGCACCTATACTCCAAAATTTACCATTACACAATACTCATATCGCAGATGGGATCTGAACAATAAAAAAGGAGCTATTTAAATTGCTCATGACACAAGCAACATTTGAACTGGAGGATTCCTAATGCATCATTCAGAATGTTAGCTATGACATATCAATACCTAGGTCTACAATGAAATGAAAAGTTGACCAGTAGGTGATATTGTAGCCAATGGTGTAAATCCTGAACAAATGCAAGTACATATTTCACCATAGTACTTTAGGATGTATAAATGCAAAGGCTTTGTTTGTGATAATTTGTTATGTAGTTTTAAAAAAACTCTATTTCACACAATACAAGCTATGTCAGGGATTTAATGATTCCTAAAGTATGGGAAGTAAGTGGCCACAAAAGAGTCATTTGAATAAAATCACAATCACCAGCTTAAACAGTCCCAGTAGTTTAATTCAAGACCTCCTGCAGGTTTCTAATGTCACCATCATCCAATTTCCCTGCAAAAACAATATATCGTACTGCAGTTGAATACAAACGAAAAAATGCACACAAAACTAACTAAAATTGTACTAGCAGGAAAGACTTTGCAAGGGACCTTATGACATAAACATGATAATCAAAGATCTAAAATAAAAGAGGACCTTAAAGATCATTTTAAAAAATGATTAAAATTTGCAAATAAAGTAATGCACAAACCAGACTTGCATTTGTTTCATCTGGAAGACAGAAAAAAGGATAGACAGATGATTAATCCAGATGAATGGATCTTCTAATACAATGGATGATAGATTAGCTAACAAAAACACTCAAAATGTAAACAGGGAAAGGAGATGTATTCAAATAACTGATGCAGCAAGTGCTTTATCTAGCTTTCTAATCTGCATTTTAATTTAGCAGATTTATACTCTGCCTTTTCAGATAAAGAATTCAAGGTAGTGCATATCATTCTTTTTCTCAGAACACCACTGTGAGAATTTGGCCCCACAAAAACCTTGTGAGGAAAATTAAACAGAGACACCATAACCAATCCAAGAGTTGTCCTAGTGAGTTCTATGAAGTAACCTGGAAAAGTAGAGAACAATCAACAAATATACTACTGAGTAGCTCTGAGGATCTTGTCTCCTTTTGACCTTTCCACATAACTGATTTGATGTTGTTGGGAGTTAGAGTTTCTCAGGGTGTTAGCCCTTTGGGAAAATTCTATGAAAGCTAAAGCTGTTAGGAATTAGCCTTCTTTAGCAAAGCTGCAGAAAAAGCATGTCCGAATCTCTGTGTGGTTACCCTGAACTGGAGGCTGACTTGAAAGCAAAACAAGGCAGGCAGTTTCAGGTTCAAAACTTAAAAGATTTACTAATAAACTTCACAATTACATATGCACTGGAGAAACTAGATCCTAACTCACCAGAGAATTAGGGAAGATAGTTGTTTCATTTGTAGCTCACCAACTTCTTGGTGAAGAGGCTAGCACCATAGAGAGAAGGTGCTAGAAGCAAAACCACAAAAGGGCAAAAAAAAAAAAAAATAGATAGAGAGGTGTGGTCTTCTATAGAAGGTCAATGACTGATTCCAGGGTGTATCCTGGGTCACATGGTCTGAATACCATAGCTAATCATTTTAAATAACACAGAGCAACAGTTGAGACTTTAGGTGAGAAGCAGAGGGTTTTACATGCAAAGGAAAATTAACCTTATGCTAGCTAAGCCTCATTTGTCCTAGAACAAGGCAGGCAGAGAGATTGCCAGAATTATCCAACAGATGTGCCAATTCATTCTCTCAGATTTATTTTCTCATAAGTTGTGGAAATGAGTCAGTCTTTGTTTGTCCTTTGTTATAGAGGTGCAGTTACACACAGAGTTTCAGTAATGAAAAGAGAGAATTACTTATATGTATGGACATATTTTCTTGTTGACTTATGCTGGTATAATCAGGGTTATATTAGTAAGTCATTTGGGGGTTGTTGCACAAGGAGGCATCAAGAACCTCCATTCATAATACTCTTCTTCAGGCTATGCAGAGGCAGCTGGGTGGTGGTGGGGGCAACTTTGCCTTTTAGCTGGATAGGGCCTGAAAGAGCTGCATCCCATTCTCTCTCCCAGATTCCTGCATCTCTCTTTTATGTTCATGGTTTCAGAATATCTATGCAGGATAGTATAAGTGGGAGGGTACCCTAGACAGAACCCCCTGAATTATGCTGCTCCAATAGCTAAGATTCCTATTTAATGTTTTAAGCTCCACCAGTATAGCTATGCAAGAAGTCTGAGAGGGAGGAATGTAGCATAAAGATCCACCAATATAAATTTTCCCCTTTCCCTGATTTCATTTCTTTAGGGTAAAAATATCAAGAGTTTCTCCGGTTCCACATAAATCCATACTTAGGCTCAGAAAGAAGTCCAAGAGATGCTCATGCAGTCCAAGCTTAAAGGCCAACATCAACCCAGCCCCTATCTGTCAATCCTATATAAACTTCAGCTTTATACTTCCCTGCACACATGAAACCAACAGAAACAGCACTCACAGGTTTTGCAACTTGCTTTATGAAAATATCTCTTCATAGTACTGTTTATGAGATAGAGGACAGATGTGGCATACTTTGTAAGGATGCCTCAGGAGGGAAAAAGTGGTTTTTCTGAACAGCCTTCAAAAAAACTATACATCATATGTTTATAGTTCAGATGTTTGAAATCAGTTGTCCATTTCTCAGATCAACTGAAAGCTTGTTTGGAGAACTGCTGTCAGTTTTCTCTGTGCTTTGTTTTTCTCTTGCTGTTACTGTCTCACATGGGATTTCATGCAAATGGAGTGCCTGAGGGACCTATACTGAACTTTCCAAAGAAAACAACGTAGCACAAGTATGTTGTGGGTTATGAACTTAACAGCTCTAAAGAAAAGCATGTACCAACAGCCCCTAATGGCATTCAAATCATGTTGACGTAAGTTTGCAAGCCTCTGGTATTTTTCATATCTTAGCTAAAGAAACAGATATTCTTATGTGCTGATTTTGTAATGTTGAACAACTATGTAAATACTAACGCATTAAGGCATGCTGTCAATGGGTATCATCATGGAAGACAAATACATATCTCACCAGACAGAGAAGAGTGGATTTAAACTCCTAGGTGCTGGGGATATTGTAAAAAAAAAAAAAAAAAGGATTTGCTCCAAACAAAATCTTACCCACTGCACATGATTTTTTTTCTCCCTAGATTGCAATAAACCTTTTTTTCTGCCAAGTATACCCAGAATGAAAACTGTAAGCAGTAAAGGCAAATTTCATCACTGCTACTAAGTTCATATTCCTTATGCAAATCTCCAGCTCCCAAGGAATAACAGCATGATAAATATGAGTTGAGTGGTAAGCTACATCCATGTCCACTTCACTATATGAACACAAGGCTCATCCACATTCTCACCACACCCATCATATATCCTTATTACCTCCTCAGCATATGCTCACCATGGTGTCAACATGTCATTACACGTTGACATGAGGCTATGCTCCCATACTTTCAGCCATCGCCAATTCCACATACCAGCTGATATGGGTTGGCTTAATAGCAACAGCAAAGCAGTTACATTTCTATACTGCTTATCAGTGTGAAGCACTCCCTATGCAGTTTACAATGTGTTAGATAATTGCCAACAAATTGAGTACTCAACTGACTTATGGAACGCTGGAAGGCTGGAAGGCTGAGTCAGCCTGGAGCCCTGCAGGATCGAACTCACAATGTGGTGACTGCAGTACTGGCATTTAACCACTGCGCCACCAGGGATCTTTTAAGACAGTGGAAACTTTCGATGACAGGCCTAATGTAGCCCATAGGCATTTCTTATCTGCCCCCCATAATGTTTTCTGTCTTTAATTCTGATTGATGATCAGAAGTTGTTTTCCACTTAAATGATCTCTAGTTTCCAGACTCAAAGAGGGGTACCCTATTTTGCAGACTGAGAAGTCTTTTCATGGAATCAAAGTCTGGTTTTCAGATTAGAAATATGAACTCTAGTTTGCAGACTGGAAATTCTTTGTGCAAGACAGAAGCACTCTTTTGCAAACTTGGAAGTATGTGTTGAAAAGGAACTCTGGTTTACAGACAGGGAAGGACTGGCATGCCAGTTATACCAGAGCAAATTGACAAGATTTACATCTGGTCCCACTTATTTTCTATGGCCTCTACTCTATACCCTTTGGCACCAATCACTCTTGGAATGTAGCCTCCAAATTCCTTCCCAATTGGAATTCCATCCCTGGGCCAAAAGTTTTCCATGTGCCCATTCTATACTATTCAAAGTACTTGAGAGTTATGCTTGGTGATATGGTTGGTGCTTATTTCACCACATGATATCAGTATGTATATAATCAATATCAACACAGTTGAAAATCATCTTCAGCTGACTGAAACTACAGTTGCAAAAAAGGGCTCTATTCTGTTTATGAATTGTTGCCTACGTACATCTTCTGGCAAAAGATGCAATGAATCCAAAAGATCTGTTAACCAACCCTGTTGATAATCAGTGATAAAATATAACACAAGGAAGAGAGGAAAAAATGAAGAAAATGTTTTCCTCATAGCAGATGTTTCAAAATATGTGTTACAACTTTATGCTGAAATTTCAAGAAGTACCAATGAATTCAGAAAACATTTTTCTGACTGCTATTGGATGTTGTTCAAATGTAACTGGAAACAAAAAATATTGTTATCTCTTTAGCAAAAAAAGAAAAAAAAAAGAAAAGAAGAAAAAAACCCCAACAACAACGATGAAAACAAAAACAAATGCCCTGCCTTAAGGTTATTGTTGATATCCTTTCATACTACATAACAGTATGAATCCAGTTTAACTGCCATGGCAACGTTCTTTGGAATCTTGACATTTGTAGTTTGATTGAGCACTAGAACTTGCCAGCTAAGAATTCTCTCTAAACTGCAGTTCCCAGGGTCATAATTGTATACTGAGTAAGGGCTCTAGATTACTGTTAAATAGTAGAGAAGTGTGTTTACCTTGAACAAGTTCAGATTAAGCAGCTTGGGAAGAATATCTGATGCCAAGCATGTATCCTCCAAATTACCCATGAAAATATATGGAGATTTATGCATTCTTACCCTTCCCCCCAATGCTAGCCTTTAAAACCCACAAAGTTCCCTTACATGGAACTTCCAGTTTCATAATTTCATAATTTGATAGAATTTATGCCTTCAGAAAAAGCAACAATGCCTGCATATTTCATTCACTTCTGTCAAGAAATTAATAAATTATAGACAATTCCTTTCTTTTTTAAAAAAAATCAGAATGCAAAGATTACTTGTCCAAACTCTTTATACCCATTTCTCTGGAAACTGTCACATTTAAGATTCCTCTGATCTGAAAATTTCATGCAATAAAATATAATAACCACTTCTTGATTTCCCCATTATAACCAATTAATAATTTAATAAATACTTAAATACATAATTTTTCCAAGTTCTTTTTTTAAAAAAATTTGGATCTGAGTTGAAGTACTGTATTTGTATAACACTCACTTTTTTCCCAGAAAAATATTGTTTGGAAATGGTATGCATCTTACATACCAGCATGTCTTATACACCAACAAACAGTATTTTCCAGTGTATAAATGGGGTGCGTCTTATACATCAGTGCATCTTATATGCCAGCAAATACAGTAAACATCCTGCAAAGCACTTTGAATTTAAACTGGGGCCTTTTCCAATGTACCAAAGGATGGTCAAACCAAAACCTTGTCTCCAAGTCACCCTTACTAACTGTAGTCGTAGTACTAATGTAATAGTACTCTTGACTTTGGTTTCTGAATGTTCTATAAAATGGTCAGTGCCAACTATCTGTGCAGTTTAAAAAAACGGAAAGCAAACGCTTTATGTCTGCAGTTTTAGAGCAATGGAGGCTGAACTTGTATGGTGATGAATTAGTAATGTCTGCTAGAGAATGGGCTAAAAGCTGATTGTTATGCAAACTGTCCTAATAAAATTGTCTTTACATTGTCCTCACGCCCTTGGGCACATGTCCAGCAACCCTTGAGCTTCAGAAAGCCATCAGAAATGATATTCATCATCACTGATGACTCTTACATATCTAGTTTTGTGTTTATGAGAAACACTTGAAAAGCAAGCACAATCTTTCATCCCAGTGACCTTATAAAATATAAAGATAAATAGACAACACACAGCCAGCTCGAAGGAAGACTGAAGGAGTCATTTTTAGCAGTTCCCTTGACATGTTTAGATTGATGATTTGTGCTGTTTAAAATACTCCTGATTTCTTTTACTTATTACAAGAATTCTATGGAGCTCAATTATTCTTATCAAAGTGAGAGAAAGTATCTTTAGCTATAGCATCTCCCATCCTTAGGACATCATCATTCTTGTTTTGTAGAATGAATATATATAGTATGCTGCAGAATGAATTATGTATTTGTACCTTTATTATTTTGTGTGAGAGAGTGTTAGTTGGAAAAAGCAACTGATCAGCAGGGCTTTCAGTGAGATCTCAGAAAGGTAATATAAAACTGAAGCAGATTTAATAACATGATTGAAAAAGGTGTTTGTATAGATGCATTTGTGTTTACACACACATACACACACACACACACACACACTATAACTGTGAATTGAATTTCATTTTTCTTGTATAATTAACTGTACTTCTCAATATGAAAACTTAAAATTTTGCATGTTTTAAAGTGGCATTAATGAAGTGCAATGTCACATTAATCTTAAAGGACCAGAAGAACCTGCTAAGACCAGGTGAAGAACTTTGGCATTTAATCGCTTCTCTTAAAACAGTATGGAATGCAATGTAATTGGCTGTTTCAAAGCTGTATGAAAGGAGATTCATGCTTTATTCAGACCTTTTTCTAGTATTATCAGTGCATAGAGTTAAAGCTTCACTATATTTTATATCTTACTATTATGAACAATTTCAAGAAAGTGGCTTGCATGTGAGTCAATGGAAAAATGACTGTCATTTTAAGACCCATTGATTTATTTAATCCACAGTGCATTATTTAATAGGTCTTGTTTTGCATAATTTACAAAGTGCTACAGAATTCAGGTTGCCTTGATAATAATGACACCTAAACCTTTCCAGAAAATATGATGTGCAGAACAAATTTAATAAATGAAAAGAAAAGCAATATGCCCATAAAATATAGCACTGGAATATTTTTGTGAAGCATTTTTTCCCAGCCTGCACAAAGGATCCCTTCATTCTGAAAATATTTAAGGGTAAACAATCAGGGCAAAAATGCAACAATTCCTCATGATTTCTAGTCAATCTGCAAAAGCTTCAACACAAAAAGGAGAATGCTTCAATGATGTGTGATGCTGCACATTGTCATTTTTTACTTAAAGGTAGTTTGTATACCCATTGCCAATTTAAAGAAAACTATCTAAGTCCATAATATAAAGGGTACAAGAGCCAGTCTTCCTGTTTGAGCAAAGCACTACCCCTTTGGATACCCCAAAACTACAGAGGTTTTGCCCTTGACTCTGTTCCCAAAATGGCTTTTAAATTCCTACTTCTGTCAAGTCCTCTCCAGTTAACAGTTTAAAAAAAAATCTGAGGAGATGTACAGAAACATTATTTTCAAATGTACATTTTTTTTCCTACAAGAAGACTTCTACCTTGAAAGATTTAGAGAATTTAGGCTAATTAGCAGAGAACCAGATCTTTAAAGCCAACCAAACTAATCTGCACCCCCAGGACTAAAATGTGAATCAGAATACAGCTATTCTTCTACTTACACACTTCTCCAAAAGTTGTGATACAGTCCTAAGTTTTAAGAAGAAAACAGTTCAAAACTCCTGTTGTAGGATAAAATACATTTATAAATACATAAAGAGAATATATATTTAGAAATCTAACTGTGCAATAAAATGTATCAAAAACCTTATTTGAATTCAAATTTTCATGAGATTAATTTTAAAAAATATTCCAGATTAAAGCAGGAATGGAACAAAAAAGATTCAAGAATGAACACCCAAAACAGTAACATGAACCACAAACAGATTAATCGCTACATCTCAAATTATCACAAATTAATTGTCAAACAATTACAGAATTACTATCATCACCATCACCAACAACTCACCACACCCCTTTTCCGCCTGCCAGGCCCTCCAAAGTGAGGTACAATAGGTAGATAAAATCAATTGTAGTAAGTGAATGTGCAGTGGCTTTAAAATAATTAATTCCTCTTTTGCTTTCTCCCTCAGCTTCCAATCCATCCGGCAAGAGTAGTGGAAATCAAACAGGAAGGATGAAATTGCCCATTCAAAGGCCAGCCTCCTTCCTCCATTCCTTCTATCCATTGACCCAGGGAAAGAATGAAGAGATCCTCTGCTGTCGCAATATTTTTCTTCACCACTTTTTCAGTCTTGAAATCAAATCCATTGTTTTAAAGTTGCCTGTCACCATTCATAGACAAATTATTTCTGCTTTCTGCTTTCTGATTCTAGATTTCTCAACCAATTCCAACTAGATTAAACCCACTGCTGAATGACAAGTCATGGTAACCCACTACTGAATACTAAGTCAATATTTCTATAAATCCGATAGATTAAATTGATTTACCCTAGTTGGGGCTAATTAATACTAGACCTTTGCTTCTGTAGTATTTAGTATTTGGAATGGATTTGCTTAGGCTTGTCCCTTCAATGAAGGAATGGAGATGCTCTGTTGGGTAAACCAACTTTGTATGCATATTAGAGTCCCTCACCTCCAGCCATTGTACTGTAGTGTTTTTATTATAGTTATTAGTTGATTAAAGAGATTTTAATGATTGCTGATATGAACATTGGCCAATTAATAACTCATTTACATTTATCTATAAGCACATGATGCCCTATTTATTGCTGCATCTTTTTGGTCAATTACATTTTTTTTTCAATGTAGTAAAAAATTACTGGAAATTTGTATTTAGGTTATACGTTTCCTAAGATAAACATTTGCACTATTTTTCCTCCTACTGTATCTCATTCACTTCAGTATGTTGTGCCTCTACTTGAAGACTCCCCATTTTCTGTGCACTATTCTTGGCATGCTTGTGGGGAGTGTTACACGGGTGTCCCAAACTAGGCACACTATTTTGGAAGGAAGGGGAGCTTATATATCAGAAAATCCAGAGCTACAGCATATCTAACTATTAGCTGTCCAGCCTCCTTTTCCTGATTTCCAGACTGAAACCACACTAGTCAAACAGTTCTTGTTGTCAAAATGTTTCTCTTAATGATTGGCTATTCAGTCTAGCCCCTGTTCAAGCATTTGTCTGAAATCGATGGTAGACTAATTGCTAGTGGGGATACAGGTGGACATGTAAGCTCTATCTGCAGACATTGTTACATACCTAAGAGCATCATAGCCTTTTCAGCACTGAATGTAGAGGTCTCAAGAGGCAAGAAGAATGTGCTTACAAAGCTCCCATGTTTGAAAACCTTGATGAAGAAAGCTCCAACTGATGGGAGCTTTCTACTTATATTTTACTGAACATGGACACAAAACCCTTTAATACCTTCATGCTCAACACACAAAGGTCTAACTTACTTCCAGATGTTCAGGGACACTTGCGGATGTATCTTACATGGATGGTCCCAATTTTAGCCCTCCAGGTACTCAGGCAAATCCCTACATAAAGCTTAGTCCTGCCTTCTAAAATGGCATAGAATAGGTCTTTACACTGCCATACTGCATCTAGAAAGGTAATTGCAAACTAAACTGAAAATAGTAAACACATTTCCTATACAATACCTGATTGCCACTCTCCTAGTCCAGCAATCAGTTCACGTTCGCCATCATTAACAACAGTCTGGGCTCTTTTCAAGATGTAACTACAGTTAACAAATCACTACAGCGTGCCACAGTCTCATTTGATTTTTCCCCCCATGATACTTCCTGGTTGGCCTAATGTATATTCAGGAATAGTTTTCTTTAAAAATTTAGGGACAAACTGGTTCTGATCCCAGTTAACAGGAATTATTCTTTACAGTACATGCATAATCGTTGCTCATTTGCCAAGGAAGTGAAGCCTCTCTTCCAACACAAAGAGTACTTTTGAACTCAAGCTGACCTACACGTATGTGCTGACATGACATAATTATGATGAACAGCACAAGATACTCTTCCTTTGACAGTAGAGTTTTCACATAGATCTATGCAATAACAATTGCAAAACTTTGAGGGGGGAAAATAATACCTATTATTATAATGCTGTAATAATCTGTCATTAAAAATCCATAACTGTTTTATTATTCATTAGGTATGTTGTGCCAAAATGAACCCTGCTGCATGCTATAAATTTACTGTCCTATCATTTAATACAATATGATTTTACAATATTGCTAATGTGCACAAAACATTCAAATATAAAATATCGGCATGTGTGATTTATAACAAATAAGATGAGGATGAATTTTGGATAAGTCTTCAAACTGCTTCACTTCTATCAGAGAAAAATCAATGTGATTCATAATGTATTTGTACCAAGCATGGCTGAAAATCCTCTCATGGTGAAAGATTATGCTCTATTTATCTTTCTTTTCATTTTTTTTTCTCCAGAACAGCAGTTTCGTGATACAAGACACAAAGAAGGCAGGGTTTTTAAAAGAATTCTATGAGGCTCTGGGTTCTAAATAAGCAACACAGAACAGTAGCTAATGAGCATCCTGCACCTGGTTCTCGGGGCATTACTGGCTGGCATCCTGTTTGTAGCATATACAGGCATAAGTTCCACCTTTGTAAAGATGCTCTTCACTTCCATCATCTACAATGGTCAAGGCACACTCCTAGACTCATTAATTAGCCACTGCAGCTACCTCCATGGGTGGGTGTTGGAGAGTGGGAGGGATTGAGGTCTATCATTGGTCTACATTTGGCTGTGGGGACATAGGGAAATGCTTCTCCACCCAACCTCACCCCACCCCACCCCCTACTACTCACTGAATGGCTATATGAGTTTGGGGATGGGAACTGAGAAGAGAAGAGAAGTTTCACCTGCATTCCTGTCATGCTATGCTGTTTCATACAGGATCTTGGCCATTATATGTTTTCTGGAATGGCATATTTTACATCCATGGGCAGGATCACACATTACATTGAGCAGAGGTACACCGATTGTTGATCTGCTCACTAGTATAGCTACTCACATCTAACCTTTACTAACACCAGCCTACAGATGTTAATTGGCTTCCCTACTGCTGGAATATTTGTGTTTTTACCAACATCATTTTGTATGGCCACTGTTAATTATGATTGTCAGTTTCTTCACACATTTAATTTCCTGCTCATTTCACAGTTTACAGTCTCTCTCTCCAGCCAGCTGTGCTGGGTGTAAACCAGAAATTCTGAATAACTCAGCATGCCTCTGAGTATGGGGGCTGTAGTACACAAAAGCTTATGCCATGATAGATGGGTTAACCTTCAAGGTGTCACAGAAATCTTTATTGTTTGTACTGCAAGAAAACTAACACAGACATCTGTCTGAAAATCATTAAAAGTCTTTGGGCACATCCAGACTGATTAAAAAGACTAGAAAATCCCACATTTTGTTTCTGTTCTTTCCAATTTTATTTTAGAGATCCATACACATTTCATTTCCCCCTGAATATTTTCTGTCAGCTCCCAGTATGATGAAACACTTTTTATACCAGCTCCCCAGGTCAGTTTATTTTAAGCCAATATAAAAGCAGAAAGAACAGGAACAGAATTTGGGACTTGTCTATCAGACTGGATGGACCCTCTGTTGCAACAGATTAGCATGTTGTGACAGGTCCTTATTTCTTTTCAGTTTTGCAGTTCCAACTTAACAAGGCAGTCTGACACTTACACTTAGCTCTTACTCCACCCTTTGAACACCACCTTCATGTTAAGGACTAGGTTCTTAAATTTTCCCTCAGAGCCAAATCATTTATTTATGAGAGCATGTTCTTCTTTATTATTAGTGATTTTAGACAACTCAGGCTGACTCAGTAGTTATAAAACAAACTATATCTTTTGTTATAGAACATTAGAAATGAAGTATCTTGTTAAGTTTCATATAGAGTACAGTGTTATGACAATACCTAGTTTCAACTTCTGACAGTCTATGCCAATAATTCCCAGCCTTTGACACCAGTTCTCTGTGTCTCTTCCTCAGCTGCTTAAACACAACCCAGCCACCCTCTCTGGCCAAAATCTCACTGAAAATTCTCTTTCAAACGGACTCTCTGCCCTATATATATTTCCTCTCATCCATAAGCATACCACTGAGCTGAGTTTCATTCTTAAGGTACTACTCCTCTTGTCTAGCAGTCTACCATCAAGTTGCAGATGCTTCCTAAATAACTGACTCCCAAAACAACTTCATCACACATGTCTACCCTCTGGAAAGGTTGCTGATGGATTGAACTCAGTATCTGTGGCAGGTCTGCTTGAAACCTTTCTTAACAAGTTTTCAGTACTTTTGGGAGTGGGTAAATATTTATATAGTCCTTTTTTAAAATACCCTTCCAAGGGGAAAAGAGGGAGTTCAAGTCCCCTAAGATCAGGGGCTGAGCTTCCCTCTGAAATAAGGCAAATTGGACCACCAAGAGTCCTATGTAGTTGATCCTCCTGGCCCAGGAATTATCTAACTATGTAGTTGATCCTCCTGGCCCAGGTACTGTACTAAGTGATCAAGTATACACACACACAGAGACATATACACACACATGCAGAGAGAGAGAGAGAGTCCTATGCTATCCTATGTACACTTATGTAGGAGTAAGCTACACAGAAGACTTGGGAGGAACTTCTAAGTATGCATTGCATTGTGTTGGTAAGAATGTTCATATTTAAAGCTGGATGGGAGAAGTAAGCCCTCACTCTGTGCTGTACCACTTGTTTTTCTATATGTCAAACTCGGTAAATCTACATCCTTTCACATTTTCTTTTGAGAATATTAGGTTTGTGATCCTGTATCTTCTAACATATCTCCAGAGATTTTACTTCCAAAATGGCGTGGTAGAAGGATGGATGTGAGAGCAGATCTTGTAGATACGTTTGCATTATTTTGCCATTATTTTCATGGTAGTCAGATTGCTCCTTGCTTCAGTTAGTTGTTGTTGTTGTTTTAACTCAATGCATTCTGTACTTTCATTGTTTTGTAAAAATATATACCTACAGATATGCAAAATTAATGACTTACCTGTCAATAATTGAGCACCCATCCCAAAAAGGTACAATGAAAGAAGAAATGGTGCTCACAGCATGTTAAAGAGTGGTATAGTCAGGTTACATCTTTGCTTTAAAATGGTACCTTAATAAATGTAACCATTAACTCTTTCATTACTTGGAAGTGTACCCACACCTATACAGCTCTGTTGCCCTTTAGTGTACAAAGGGCAATATTCCCCTGTTAATTAATAAGTAAGTATATTTGACTGAAGGTGCAATTTCAGGCTCCACCAGCAAACTGTCCAAGGGGCCACAGGAAGAGGCACAAGTGCTGCTTATTGGTGAAGACAGTGGTATGCCACTGAGATGACATTAATACTACTGGAGTCCACTGCTACCACCATGTTATAGAACACACACACCCTCACACTCCAGTAGAAACATCTACCAATGTAATATTCCATAGAAGGGCAGAATGGAAATATGGTGTACATGTAGGGCAAGCATGGATACACCAATTCCAAATAACCCCATTGCAAAGGGATTTTGTAGCACCTTTGAGACCAAGTGAAAGAAATTGGTAGCATAAGCATTCATAGTCAAGTCTACTTCATCAGAAGCATGTAAATGCTACCAACTTCTTTCTCTCAGCTAGTCTCAAAGGTGCTACAGGATCCCTTTGATTCAGGCTAAAATAGCAATGTCTGAGTTCAAATAATCCCTTTGTTTATTTTAAAGGGCCAGAGAAACAATGCAATTCTATGCCACTCTTAGGACCAAAGTAATCCACTGTAATCAACGAATAAGACTAAGAGGAAAAATGCACTCCACTTCCTACCATGCCTACAGCAAAACAAGACAGTTGGCAGATTCCCTCCCCACAATAAATGTATGGTAGGATTGCTGTGTACGAATGCAGTGGTAAACTCATTTACTATGGTAGAGAGTAAGCCTCATTGAACACAAAGGGATTTAATTGCAAACAAACAGATATAGGACTGAGCTGCAGGAAATGTGCCTGCCAGAAGCTGTCTGCTTTGTCATACTTTTTGCAAAAACACTCAGCTGCATTATAGCAAAATTCAAATGACAAAATTATTTCACTTTTAACTGCATCTATTGAAATTCTATCTCTCATGCATGCACTTTATTCCCCTGACTAGTAATTATAATTTAGGGAGTTCAAGTAGAACCATGTATATCATTGCTGCTGCCAAGAGCTCTCTGGTAAATCATTGTTCATTTGACCTGAAACTCTTGACTCATTTGTTGGAAATCTATGAGGTTGAAAGCCAACTGCAGAACTTTTATCTGCCTTTTTACTGTGTTGTACATCAGGTTTTGGCATTTTAGTACTATAAAATTATACATCAACATATTTAAAAAATCTAGAGAAAAATATGTAATAAGTACATGAAATACTAGATTTTATATCGTCATTCATAATTTTAAAAAGTCATGTGTAATGGGATGGTGATACTGCTGGCATACATGCTGTTGAAAGAACAGAATAGCCAAAGACAAGTTTGTAAGCAATATTTATCTCATGTAATTAGCCCATATCAGAGATACAGAGAGAAAGAGAGAGAGAGAGAGAGCAGGGAAGAGAGAGAGAGAGGCTATTTCTGCACTAGATTGTTACAGTGCTATTATTCCACTTTCAACATCCTATGGAATTCTGGGTTTAGGGAGGAGCCTTTGAAGTCTAGTGCAGAAGGAGAGAAACACAGAGAAAGGAATAGCATTCTTATGAGTGAATCTGCTAAATACCATGAATGAAGTGATCAAATCAATGAAGCAAATGGCCGACAAACATTAAAGGAAATGCCAGGAGCATTTAGTAATACAATTTCCAGCAGCAGTCAGGCAAATAAATGCATCAAAATTAGGCAAAGAACAGAAATTTCCATATGGAAGCCCTTTTGAGCAAAAGGAGCAGAGCTACACAATTGACCCCACTCTCTGATGTCACATGGTTGAGACGAGCCCTTATTCCCAGTGTCAAACATTCTACACAAATGTTTGAAGAGGAAGAGAAGGCTTTCTCCTGTTAACACAAAAATACTAGAAATAAAGGCTAGCCCTCCCACAAGCACCAGAAGTGGGAGCAGTTGTATGCCAGGTTCTTTAATCTACAAATCAATGTCTACATTGACTTTATTATTATTAATCCCCCTTTCCCCCCTTGACTTTCCTTAAATAGATTTTAATCTAATCTATATATTGGATTCAATATATACAAATAATTTCATCTGTTCTTCTTCCCATATACTCTACTTAATTTGTCATTCCACTATTGTTCTAATTATAATCACATTTTCTGAGAATCTTTTGTATCAAGAAATAAAAATATTCAGAAGCAGCCTATGTTTAATATAATTTTATCACTCATCTTCTTTTGTTAAATTCTATAATGGCTTTCCACTCCTCTTGAAACTTTCATAGGGATATATCTCTTAGTAACGTTGTATAAAATCTTACAATATATTGACTGTTTGAGTATTGTTTGGAGAGAGTCAAATTGTCAAGGCTGTTGACTGTAAACCTCTGTTATTTGTCAAAAGAATCAAGAGGGTTTCATGGAAGCTGCATACCTATTAATGATTTTTTATTTAAGAGTGTTTATACAACTGAAGTTCAAGGACTGGTTCTCATGGCATACAATCCTATGAACAAAGAAGTTCAAAATTCAGTCTTGTACTACATGTTCCCTTTCCTTTTCATACATACAACTTTGATCAAAATTTGTATTAAAAGTTTTCCAAACTATCTATAGCTGCATTTGTGCAGACCCACAAACATCCTGGCTGGGTAGGGGTGGGGTGGGGTGGGGGTTCCAACAGTTTAGTCCAACAGAGGAATTTTCCCAAGCTCTGGTTGTGTGTACCACAAGGTGTAGGCTGCTGAAGAACTGGACTGGGGCTAGTTCATATTTCCTTGTTTTAAAAATAATTCATAAAAGGCACCTTCTTTCAAGCATCGCTTCCTGGAGGATCGCTTTTTTACTAGAGCCATTCAGATTCTACTTTCCATTATATAATATTTCAGTCTTTCCATTGAAATGGTTGCATCTGCCCGTGCTTTATAGAAGCAGTAAAATATTTATGATGCAGGTAGTATATAATGTCTTTCCATTTGTCTTCAGTGTCTGAGACTCCATTTTCCCATTGTATGGAGTCACTCCCCATTAACAGACAGGAAGATTGTTAACTTGTACACAGGAGAATTGATGTTCACAGTTTAAATGCAGAAAACAATAGCATAGCCAAGATCTTGTCACTATTAAGAAGGATTGTAATTAAGGAGTAATATTCATGCAAGAGGCCTGAATACCCTAAAGGCACCAGATCACCCAGTGAGTTTCCATGGCCAAGTGAGGAATAAAACCCTGGTTTTCAATGACATAGGTATCTGGTCCATATCTACCACTTGACCCAAGCTACTTGCTTGCTTGCTTTCTTGATGGGGGGAGGGGGGAGAATCAAACAAGTGATCTCATGGCCAGTTAAGCCAGTTAAACATTTTTTAAAAGAAATCTCATTGCCGTTTATTTTAGTAGACTACAGATTAAACTCAAGCTTACTGTTGAATGATCAATGAGAAAACCAAGCACGCAAATTGCAAAATGGGCAGGTGAGGTCAGTCAGATATTTTTCTCCATTGAAGGAAGCACCTCTTTGTACAGAGGTGCATATGTCATCTGATTTTTAACCCTATCATGAAAAGAATCCATATAGTTTCTTTAAAGCTGTGTCCAAACACACACACACACACCTTTAGCATTTCTCATTGCTGTCTCTTCTTTGGAAAAATACATCTTCTTTTTAACCCCTCGCCCCCCCCCAAAAAAAACCACCCTGAGATTTATTTTTTTAAAAAATACAGGTAGTAGTAGTAGTCATAGTAATATAGAGTAATGTCTCTCAAAAGATATTCAGAGATTAAACCTTCCTCTCTATAAGAAGAGATCAACAGAAAAATGTGTAATATTCTGTTAAACACATCGTATTGCCATTCAAGAGGAGCAGTTATGCCTACCACAATGAGTAAAGGACAGAGCAGCCTCAAAGCTGCATTTGCACTTAGCAGTTGTAAAGCATTTGCCATTATCGGAATTAAGTACTGAGATGCAAGAGAGTTCAGAAAAGCAGACAGATGAGTGCCTCCTGGAAGGCAAGCAAGGCAAAAGAAAAGCCTTTTGGCCAAATAACAGCATTAAATCATGTCTGCTCTCTATGACCAATAAGGCAGAAATCAATGTAAGTGTTTGGCAGCAATTTATTCATGCTGAAATGGAGGGTTCTAGAAAGACATCTTCAAATGAAATACAGATGAAGATATTATTTTATCCCTTTATCCTTTATGACCTGTTTATTGAAATCTGACATTTCTTGCAAGATAGTAGGTCTAAATGGATTTTTTGCCAGCACTTTGAGAGCTTCACAACCCAGACAGAACACAGAGCAGCTTTGAAGAGACTGCAGTCTTCTATTGAAGACCACAGTAACTCTGTGGGCTGTGGAATTCTGTGAACTGTAGTCTCAAAGAAGTAACTTCTCAAGTTCTGCTGTCTTCAAGTTTCCATCCTCATTTTTGAAAGTAGAATGCCATCATAGCAATACAGGATCATATCAGACATGTTAGATATATGGGGAACTTTTCAAAAGTCTTCTCTCTCTCTCTCTCTCTCTTTCGTACACACAAATACATTTGTTTCAAAGCCAGTATAATTTAGGGCATAACAGGATTCTCCATTGGCAGGTTAATGCAGTCCTTGCTGGCCAAGGTTTGAATCCCTGCTAAGCTGTGGAAACCCATTGGGTGACCTTAAGCAAATCACACTTTGTCAGCCTTACAGGAAGGCAAAGGCAAACCACTTCTGAACAAATCTTGCCAAGAAAACTGCATGATAGATTTGCCTTAGGGACATCATTAGTCAGAAACAACTTGAAGGCACAAAACAACACAACCCACAAATCCAATCACCAGCTCAACAGTGGTGAGTACCCCAATCCACTGATGAGAAGATTGTCAGCAGTTTCCCACAGTGTCTCTTTTCTGTTGTAATGTGCACAAGGTGAGAAACAACAAGACTATCTCCTACTGATTCTTATCTTATCCAAACTTCAGTGCAAGTGAGCTTTCCAGACAGCTTTGAAAGTAAGCAAAGCCCATTCACAGTAAGCTGCCTTATACTGACTTGGATCATTGGCCCACTTAAGTTCAGTATTGTCTACAATGTGTTGCTGTTGCTCCTCAGAGCTTCAGATGGGCGTTTTCTCCTAACTCAACCTGGACATTCTAGGGATTGAAGCTGACAAACCTTCTGCAGGTAAACCATGTGCTGCATCACTGAGCTGTGTTCTTTATCTCATTTGTCTTATCTCACATCACTTTTTTCACTACCAATTCATGTCTCAGAATATGTGAAAGTTCCACCTCTCAGGTGAGTCCAGAAGACTTGGCAAAGCAATAAATGTCATGCTGGGCATGAAGAAAGTTCTTCTGCTCAAAAAAATATAGAAGGAGTTTCTTCTATTACATTTTCTATATCTCATTGGCAATGTGTTGTGAATGTGAAGACAAATTCAGTCCAGTTAGACAATAGTTTTGGATCCTTGTTGCCATAACTGGGAATTTGAAACTTGAATACAGGACAAGATGAATGGGAAAGGCAGAGCATGGGTGTCAAATGGAATGTTCTGAGCAGGCCAAAAAATGGGACAGAGTCGTTATGCAATCAGTAACATGAGCCATAGTACTGGGAGTACTGGGAGAGCTAGAACAAGTGCAGTGGTGCTTTTGCAAATTGTCTCTCCCCATCCCCTATCTCTCTCTCTATATATATACACAGAGACACACATGAATGTACATAAAAAAGTTCAGGAGAGCTATGTTGGTCATTTAAAAAAGTCCAAAGTAGACCTTGTGGATACCCCTATTAGGCCAACCAAAAAGTGCTAAATAGATCAGGGTAACATTTTTATTTCTTGTCCCCCTCCCCCTTATTTTCTTTATTTTATTTTTAGTCTGAAGATGCCAAACTTAGTTGGATCAGGGAAATCCTAACCTCAAGGGAACAGACTGATTGGAGATTCTTGTTTTCTGAGGGTGTTGCCTCCAACATAAGGTAAAGTTATCTCAGTTTGGTTTTTATAGCCATGCTTTGCCTGATCCAACACCTAAATTTATTTCCAGATCAGAGAGTAGAAGAGCCACCCAAGGAATTCACTGTCTTTTCTACATGATGCAGCCTATGACCTCACACAGGACAGGGACAGATCCACTTCTCAGATGGAAACACTTTGTTGCTGCCATGGGAAAAAATAACGTTCTTTTACTATGTTTGTTCCCTGTTGCCTCATGGCCATTAGTAGGTTTGGCCTCATCTTTTGTCTGCATTGACAGGATGACCCTAAGGAAACACCTTGAACAAGATACAGATCTGTGGTTCTAACATTGCCACTTTTTCTCCCCAAATGATTCCTTTCCATCATCTTTGCCTGTTGAGGAAGCCACCTAGCTTTGAAAGGTAGTGTGATACATTTTGTACCTTTTGGTTGGCCTAATAAAGCTACCATAATGAATATTTTAGAGTGTGGGAATAAAATAGATCTCTGCTGGTGCATTTTTTTTTCTGCCAATAATATGGCACTGGATTTAGGCCATCATCCTCAGCTAGCACATTTTAGCTTTTTGTTTTTAAATGTGCCATGGATACTCTGGTTTCAAAGCAGGAAGCCTTAGTGCCAATTTTGAGATCCAGCATTAAAGAAAAATTGCCAAGATTTCAGCATCTTATCAGATGTCAGAATATTCTTCAATATGAGGTGTACCCTGAGCTGGAACAAATTCTGCAGGCAAGCATCCTAGCATACACACATGAAAAGAGGAATCTTTCAGATGACATAATGTTTTTTCCTCAAAGTTTTCCCCAATAGCCCCTCTTTAAAATGCTAGTTTATTAGTGTTCACTGCCTTCATTGAGTTCTGCTTCAAGCTTCATTTTTGTAAAGAGTCTCCTATCTAATCACAAGGATAGCCAGTAACACTGAAAGTGAACAACAGCTGATTCATAGAGAATATATTGACCTTGATCTAGCAGCCAAATCTGATTTGATGCACAATGACATCACTATTATCAAAACGGTATCCTTTTTAAAAATAGCTCAAAAGTAGTCTTTGATCAGGACTACAAAGGCATATACTTGGAAGTTCCATAACCTGAATGAGAGGGAGAAGGAGACCATTACTAAAGCAAGCACTCTTGCCTTTTCATTTCCCACAGGTAACTGGGGTGGGGGTGGAGAGAGTTTGCACTACATGGCAGGACAGATATTTTTGAAGAGGTCCTGGCCATTATCACACTAGACCATTATAGTGCTATTATTCTACTTTCAACATCCTATGGAATCCTGGGGTTTGTGGTTTAGGGAGGGGCCTTTGAGGCCCCTCCCTAAACTGCAAAAGTGTGGAAATGGCCCCTGATTCATTTTTTTTTCTCTTAGCATTGCTGAATATTTCCTCCTTCTCATTCTACATTTTACCCATTTTGACACCACTGATTCTATTCTGGTCATCTGCACCATTATTCTTATTCACTGAGGTCTCTGGTGGTATCCCACTAAGATTTATGAAGTAATTACAGATCCACAGGGAAGCTTCCTATAGCTTCAAGACTGTACACATCCTATCTATTAACTCCCACAAGCCTAAGCACTCACCTCTGCCACCAGATTTTTCAGACCATTGCTACAGAAATGTCCTTATGTCAGGGGGAAAAAGGCTGTTAGGATCAATTCCTTTCCTGTTGTAATAATTTAATAGTGCAGCTAAATCAGTTTTTGAAAGAACACCAAGTAACTCAATAAAAGTGCTTACCTGTGGTCTGTCCCTTTTCCATTTTAAAATAAATGTCATTGCAGAGAAAAGATCACTATGTCCTATTCAAGTAATAAAAGCTACAGTAATATATTATCTTCAATGGCTAAGGCTAGGAAGAAGAGGGAAAAAACATCCCTTTCTCTCAAAGAATTTAACAGTTAGGAGTATCTTCATCTGAGATGAAACTCAAACACTAGAAGTTTCTCTTTTTTTAAAAAATAGGAAAATGCCAGTGAAATGAGGCAAAGGATTTTGGCTGCCAGAGTTTCTATATCCTAGAGGAGAAAAGTGGCCTTTCAGTTGACCAAACATAGCAAAAGAAAAGGCAAAGAAGCATCTGAGTGAGCTTCATGCTTTCTTCTTATTGTCTTATGCAGATGTTTAGAATTAAAAGGAAAATAAAATAGCTGCTATTCCAGACTGTTACAGGTCCCAAATTATACTTGCCTTCACAAGCGGCCAATTCTTGAAATCATGATTACGGGCTTTTGGAGTAGAGAGGATGGATTTGTAGGGGAAACCAAAAATGACTTTGTATGTACAGTTGGACCTCCATATTTGCTAGGGTTAGGAGTGCAGGACCCTCGCAAAAGTGGAAAAATTGCAAATATCAAAATGATTATGTGTGTCTTCCAGAAGGCAGCTGTGGCATGGTGGGAACAATGAACACCCAGGCTTCAAACCAGGTCAGGAAAAGGAACGGAAGAGGGGTGGGTTGGCATGGTAGCTCTACATTTCCTCTCTCTCACCCATCTCCTTTTTTGGCTGTGTGGGACATCAGGTGAGTGTTTGTGGTGCTAAGAAATTGAGCTGACCAGGCAGCATCTGGTGGAAGCAGAAGAGGAGGACCACAGGCAGCTTTTTAAAGGGCTGCATGATCTGGAGAGGGATGGTTTCCCTGGAAAAGAAGTACCCGAGGTGGCGGGGCGGGGTGGGGCAGGGCAGCAGTTGAAGAAACTCAGAAATAATCAAATCCGTGAAAGTCAAACCCACAAATGTGGAGGGCCAATTGTACTAACTCAAAGAATGCCTGCATTTCTGTTTCTTATGTGTCCTAGTGCTAGGAAAATTCCTTTAAAAGATCAAGCAGAGACTTTGAAGGTTGCATAGTCTATTTTGTTCTCTAAAGATGCCTAGAAAGTGGGTAATGAGCAAAAACTGGGGAATGACTGCTTACTTTTCAAGTGATTGTAATAATTATCTGACACCTAACAGACAAAACTTCTATCAAATTTGTTCTCTTCATGGAATTTTCCCACTCCATGTGCTTTGCAGTAGCAGCCTGGTAGTCTTGACAAACTATATTGAGATATATCAACTCAGATCTCCTGTTGTTTTTGGATACATGTCTATCAGAAATAAATTTCTATCTCCAAATAAAGTTGGATCCTTGATCCACCAGCATGACCAGCTAATCTTTCCAGGGGCAGCTGGGCAAAGCAATTCCACTTCAGATGAATGGAGTAGCAAGTGCATGATTTCTTTACCACATTGTTACACATCCCCTCTACCCTGTTGTTACATTTGATCATACTGCTGAATTGGATCTGGTTCTATATGAAGCAAGCATATTATGACTTCACAACATATCTTACAACATAACTCGCTTTAATTTATTATAATACATATAGTAATTTATTATAGTACATATGTAAAAATCATTTCTATTACTTTCAATCATATCAGAATAAAAAAAGTTGGTGGCTTGCCATTGCCTTCTATAAGGCTGAGAGAGTGTGAATTCCTCAGAGTCACACAGTGGTTTTCCCTGAGGAGAGTGTGAGTCCTAGTGTTCCAGGGCAGTAATCCAACACTAAAATACTATTTTATTTCATTACAGTCAACACTATAGTCTACTACAACAGGCTGGCTCTCATTACAGAGATGCATTTTCCTTTTTTTAATATTCTGTCTTTTGAAATTTTAGTTTTGGTGGATCTTTTCTGTGTATATTGTTTACACAGAGTATTTTCTTGTTTTCTGCTGTGTATGTTTTGTTTACAATGAGTGCCTGTATAGCAGTGGGTATTTTTCTTTAAAAAAGAAATGGTTGGAATAAAGTAACTGGATCAATACTTCTGAATTTTTAAAGCATATGTATGTAGCCAGGTGCTGGTCTTCGAAGGGCCAAATATTAGAAATGTACCAGGAGTGTTTGTGTTTTATGGGTGCCAAACAACAGGGATATTGAATTATATTATGAGTTGTGGTGCTGTCAAACAGGCTAAGGCCTGATCATTTGTTTTTGGGCAAAACAGGTAGAGCATTAGGGCTGAGTGAGTGCCCAGAAGGTAAAAGAAAATTCTCAACATTTGCCATTCAGGATTGTGAGAGATGGAATAATGAAAGGGACCCATTTCAGCTTTTAATGAGAAAGGTTGCAGCCTTAGAGGAGATAAACACTTCAATCTCTCTGGACTCAGGGTTAGGTCATAGATGCCTTCTTTAATTAGCCAGGGGGATATGGGAATACCCTCCTGCTTTAGCAATCCATAAAGTTCTTCACAGCTTCATCCATTGCAGATTTCTTTTGTTGCAAATGTATTAAGTTTGAAATCCTTGTTTTCATAGGATAGAATGTTTCAATTCTTCATTTTTCTGTGACCAGATCCAGTATGGTCCTATTATCTTATACGTAGAGCCTTTAGTATGAGTTTAAGTAGAGAAGATCTATACTTGTAAAGTCAAAGGCTTTCATGGCTGGAATCCATAGGTTGTTGTGGGTTTTCCAGGTTTTGAGGCTGTGTTCTGTTAGTATTTTCTCCTGACGTTTCGCCTGCATCTGTGGCTGGCATCTTCAGAGGATAGGAGCATATCCTCTGAAGATGCCAGCCACAGATGCAGGTGAAATGTCAGGAGAAAATACTAACAGAACACAGCCTCAAAACCCACAACAACCTATAGATCTATACTTGACAAATTATACTGTAAAATAATTGATGCTTTCATTCTATCTGCTAAAATGTATAAAGAGGAGGCTGCAAACCTATGTACATTTACCTACAAGTAAGCCTCATTTAATCCGGTGAAACTCACTGTTCAGTAAACTTGCATGGGATTGATCTAACTTGCAAATCTACCTCCAAATCTGTTTACTGGTGACACTACAAGTTAATATTACCCAAGAGGTCAGCAAAAGATTTAAAGATCACACATGGCTCACTGAAAAACTGCAATGTAAGTTCATTCTAGAGATGTGCCATACATTACAAATACAGTCTTCTTGCACTATATGCTATCTGTAAGGGGAAATGAGCACAAAATTGGATTTATGATTAGCTTCATGAATATATTCATAATTGTGATCAAATGTGCATGCCGTGAGAATTTGCCATACAGTCTTATTGGAGGAAAAATAAATCATTGATCAAATATGTTCTCTCTCTCTCTCTGAATCTGGTCCTAGGCAATAGGTAATTGATCTGCAGTTCTAACCTCTTTACTCTTGTGTGAATAATTGCCCAGATGTAATGCCATCTCTTTTTTTCTAGACAGCATAATTGCAGAATACCCAATTAGATCTGAAGTTGGAAATCAATATTTTGATAGGTCTTTAAGATTAAGCATTCTTTTGATAAAGCCAAAAAAGGTCTATGTTACAAAAAATATACACAATTCTATGACAATTTAGTGCTATGACTGGTGTAATATAATTACAGATAAATCTATCAGGGAGAATTTTGCTAACAGATGTAATTTCCTCATATGCTTTGTGGATTTGCTTTACACTAATGTAAATGAAATAACATCAATATCAGGAATATCCCCTTAAAAGCCGACAAGTTTTCTTATTTCAGCATTCTTAGTACCTCTTTTGTGGGACTGTACAGAATGCATAAAATACAATAATCCATATTGATGCTTACATAATAATTTAATTATTTTTTGAGAAAATTAAGACAAGGTATTACTGCTGAAGATGCATCATAGTAGAGAAGTTCCCCAACAGGGTAAAGTGATGTGCCATTTGTCTGAATGATTTTGAGCCCCTGCCACATTTTTTTAAGTTAGTCCCTGACATCCAACTGCATTTTTCTACCATTGTGAAATCTATGAGCTACTTAAATAAGAGCTGCTTAGTGGTCTTAATATTTTTCCAAAACTCTTTACAGATGTGTGATTAAATAAAAACTGTGTCACGAAGAACACGCTCCAGTTTAGTCTATAACAGTAATTCCAAAGAGATAACCCAGGGCTCAAAATGTGGTATGATAGTGCATTGTGAGGAAGAAATTAATTCAGTAATGAAAGGATGGGAAGTACTCACTTACAAAGAAGGTTGTAAAAAAAAAAATTTGCATTACTGAAAGACAAAGTGGTCTAGCCTCATGTCCTTCCAGTCACTCATTTCTGGAGGCAGCTAATTCTGCTCTCTTTCTGCATCATATGTGCCTAGTTCATTCAGTCACTCCCCACAGGGCCAAACACTCAAACTGTGGCTACCTGTAGCATTTTTTTTGTATGAGTCATTACTCTTGATTTGCTTACTTCTGTTAAGGGGACATGCAATGAACTCCTGCAGAAACATCAGCAGTAAAAAGTTGGAGGAACAGACAGTTTTGATTCTCTCAGACCCAATGTTGGGCCCAGGTTGTGGGTGACAGTCTGTCATTGGACAAGCTATTAGAAATGACTAACAAACAACAGAGTAAAGAATTTAGTTAAAATTAAAGGTCAAACTAGGGTTCAGGCCTGAATGGTGAACTAGCAGAAAGGAACAAGTCAGAATCAACCAAATCCAAGGACACATGACCATATAAGAGTTGAGGATGACCTTCTTGTCTCAAGGCTCATAGGAGGTAGGAAGCTCTCTTATATTCTTTCCTGCCCATGAGATCCAATAGCTAGGCTTAGAATCATTTAAAGACCTGAAAGTACTTTTGATGAATTAGGATCCCTATTCCCAGGATCCTGATTCCCAGAATGTTAGCCCATTTTCTGTGAAAGATGAAGACTGGTTCACTTAAGATTCAGGTCTCTCTGAGACTAGTTTTAGCAAAGTAAGGCAAACAGGCAGTTTGCAAGTTTCACAGCTAAAAACTTTACCAATTACATTTAAGGGTACACTCAAACATATATACATGCTGTAGCTAACTACAGGAAAGTTTCAAGAAGAGGAGCAGTTCAGTAGCGCAGGGTTACCCAAGAGATTCAATGCTTCCATTTGGGAATGTTGTTAAAGGAGACTGAGTCTTAACTGAACCAGTCATCATCTTTTCCAGAAAGGTGGCTAACACCCCAGGAATCTACTTCTAATCCAACAACTTTACTAAGAAACTGCCCTATGCAGCACCTTGGTTCTAATTATAAGATGGTGAAATAAAGGTCCAGTAGCCCACTTGACATCAGCTCCCTTCTTTTGTGTTCTCTAGTACAGAGAAAGTCCTGGTGCTATGGTAATTAGTCCTCACAGTGAGTTGTACTATGACAAGAGATAGTATGAGATGCTGTTCCCCTTCATGTATATTACATCTAGATCAGTGGTTTCCAAATGTGGGACTCCAGATGTTGTTGGACTGCAACTCTCAAAACTACTAGGGATTCTTGGAGTTGCAATAGTCTACCTGGGTACCCAAGTTTGGGAATCACAGATCTAGACAGATTCAGTCTGAGAAGAGCTCCCATGGGCATCTGAATATGATGAGATGGAAGCATAGAAGAAATGGTGATGTGTTAATCTACTGGCATCCTGTATTCTTTAAAACGTACTACACTTTGCTGCTTGTGTATGCAGCTGAACTCCTATTAATCTGGCTCACATATTTTTAAAACATTTTAACTATTAAATTTTTACAGACCTACAACTAGTCCTGGTTACCATTGTCTTAAGCAGAATCAGCAATTTCTTCATACCATGTAGTTTCATGTGATAAATGATGTCGTGCAACTGTATCTAGTACTCAGAAATCAGTTATTTTCCACCAGATCTGAGGCATGTAATAATGCCTTAGGTGGTAAGTTCTACAGATCCCTCACTTTATATCTTATTTGTATCAAGGTTTTAGAACAGGGACGGATGAAATCTTTGGACTTCCAGATGTTTTGGATGACACTTCCTGTAATCCTTTATCCTTGGTCACACTTGCTGGGGCTTCTGGATGTTGGGTCTAAAACATTCCAAGGGCCAAGAGGTTCTGGGAGGAAACACACTATAGACATTAACATTAATATAAAAAGCAAGAAAATGATTCTGGAGAACAAAATAATGGAAGTTAAACAAGCCGTTTAATCCATTAACAGATCCAGTATGTTTCCATATTTCAAATATGCACAAAATGATATATAATATTTCAGACAAATGATACTGTCTTTCTCTAAAGATTTATATTCAGCATTTTGCAGCCCGAGCTTCAGCATTGTGGGAAAACACTCAAAAATTATAACATAAAAACATCCCCATGTGAGTTGCTAGAGTAATGCAGTAGCAATGACATCTAATGCAATGTCTGAATGTATAAACCAAAGGGCAAAAAGGAGAAATTGCTTTAGATAGCCGCTGTGCTGAAAGTGCTTGAATTGAAGCAATGCATTCAATAGGTAATTTGCAATGTTGGCATTCTGTTTAGCTACGCTGTTTGCAGTCATCGAGCATTCTTCTCACAAACACCTTAAATTAATGTCAGATTCACAAAAGCAGACTGAATTATTCTCTGTGTAATTTTGCAGCTTGACCTGAAGCCAAGGTTTAAGTAACAAGTTTTCTTGCATACTGTAGGTTCCTCTCCTGGCTTTCTCCTGCTAATGGGATCAGGGACCTCTACCTGTAATGTGTGTGAGTTGTCACTTAGGTAATGTATTTCTTGGAAATGTTCTAACATAGACCTTTAAATCCTTTATGCTCTTAGGGGTGCTGTGCTGATTTTTACCCATGAACAAAAGTAGATGAAATGAGATTTTTGGAAGGTGCAAAATGATCTCCCCAGAGCTCCTAAACTCTGTCTTTTTGCAGTTTTTTACGGTAACTAACAGCTCATATTTTCTCCTGCTTTCTTGCTTTAGCAGGTTAAAAAAACTGCCTTTGGCTTTATTCCACAAGTGAGCCCAACCAATCAGAGTTTGTGAAGAAACTGACATGTCACAGTGTCATATAGTCATTAGAGCTGTGATTCCCTCACTAAAAGGAAATTAAGCCTTTGTTTGCCACATTTGTTTGGGGAGGGGAGACAACGTATTGTTGAGGTAGCCATATGGTAATGGCAAGACAGAAAGCATCAGCTCAGAAGTCCCACTGATACAAGAAAGTCACAAAGCAGCAGCTTAATCCCCTTAGTAAATGTTCTATAGCATGTCTTCTTTCATTGTACTACAGCAGTTTAATGATATCACACAGCTAAAGAGAAAACTTTTGTTTTGGCTTATTGATCTGCTTTACTGTTTTGTTTTGTTTCATTTTTGAAGAACACTTATGCTGTAATGTTTGCTGCAAGTTATTGTAAAAATATTTTTGTTGCATTGTTTGTGATTTTATTGATCATCTAGAATTTTACATTTGTAAACTATGGTACATAAACATGTACAAACAAACATATTCCTATTTACTTTGGCAAATTTTTTCACACATGCTATGAACACTTTTATGCCCCTTTGAGACATCCTTTTTAAAAAAGCCAAAAATGTAGGGCCTTTCTGCATTACACTGTTATAGCGTGCAAGGCTATAGCGTGCAAGACCCTCAGACTGCAAGACTGTATATATGACAGAGGGCCAAAATCCAGCCACAGAGAGCCACAAATTGTGTCTCTGCTGCAGGAAGCCATCCTGCTGCTAAGTGACTCATCACAAAACTCCTCCTCCTGGCAAGCCCTGATTGTGATCCCTGATGCAAAATTTTTATTTTATTATATTATATTTGTATCCTGCCTTTCCCCCAGATGAGGCTCAAAGTGGCTTACAACATGCAGTAAAACAAAATAGAGTGTAAATGTTTAAAAATCATTAAACCATTAATCCAATTAAAGACTATTTTTACAACTTTAAATTAAAACACAGTAAAAAGTATAGTAATATATATTACATGATTTTTTAAAAACCCAGCAGCTTAATAGTCTTAGGCCTTTTCCTCACTGGGCGAAGGAATTGCCCCGCACCGCTACTCACCAGAACTTTCGGCTCCCCGGTTTGGTTCACGGTGCTCCGGAGCAGTGCATGCTTGTCAATACACACTGCTCCAGCATCCCAAATGGCGGCTTTCAGTTGGTCGAGGGTCTTGACCAACTGCTGAAGCTCGCCAACCTAAAGCCCGCCCCTGGGCAGATCACAGGCTCACATTGGTGCGAACCTGCGAACCTGCATAAAGAGGTAGGCTCGCAGTGGTGTGCTGCGTGCTTTTGAAAGACCGAAATAAACAGGTCTTTCAAAAGTACTCTGGAGGACCACTTGGGGTCGTTCCGGACCGGACTGAGGTACGGATTTACCTTAAATAGGTCTGACCCAGTCCGGTCCGAGATGTAGATGTCCTCCTTGGAGGACAGACTGCACCATTTCAAAAACCCCATGTGGAAAAGGCCTCAGTCTAAATGTATTTGACATGTATTTGTTTCCTCCATATCTGCGCTCAGGAAAAGAATTACTGGATTTTAATATATATTTGCCAAGATACACGTCTTCCCTTTCCTTTATGCTATCCAGTAAAAATTATCCGTGTGTGCACACATGCGTGCACACATGTGAAAGACAGACAGACGGACACATTGACATACTTGGACCACTCTTAAATAGACACAAATTCATGTATTTTATCCATTGTGGAAAATACATTGTCTAGCTATAAAAACACCCAGAAAAGGAGAAAGAAAGATCTTAACTGAGATCAAAGGTGGAGTTTTAGATTAGGATTAAACATAATCATGTTTAAGTGTAAAAACTATTTTTAGCATTTTATTTTGCACAATTTCAAACTTCCAGTTGAATTGTTGTGTTGCAAAAATATGTAAGGCAAGTCTTGCTATTGCTGCTCAGAAACTCTTGCAAGGTGATTACTGAAGCAGCAGTAAATATAGCCAAGGTGTTTGACTGTTAAATTATTTCTCTGCTTGTGCCTTTGCTGCATCTAAGTAAATGGTGTTAAGGCTGATCTCTGGCAGCTTCTACAAATACTTGCAGAAATGTCTTGCAAGGACATGTGTGTCAGGAGACTGCTCAGATACAAAAGTCTATTTACAAATTTGGTCCGTGACTGTCTGTAAAATTAAGTGAGCTAACTTTTATAGCACTTACCTCTTTCACGTAGAAAATTTAGTTCCCTCTCCCGCTAGCAATTTTACTCTACCTTTACAGAAAAATGTGGTATTTAGTAAATGAATGTTCTGGTTGTTGTTTTTTCTTTATAATATTTTTATTAAAACAACTGTTATTCACATTACATACTTGTATTGTCATATTTTCAAATTAAAAAAAAAACAAGCTTATTTACCATGTTATCATACAATCTATCAATTTCTCTTATAACTTCCCCTCACCTCTTGATAGAACCTCTATTTAAGTAACTTATCGTGATCTCAATAAACATAAATTCTCTAATGTAGACTGGCTTCTTTAAATTACATATTATAGTATACGTATTACCTATTATAGTATACAGATCTATTTCTCATCATATCCATATACAATTATCCAGCTATTCAACTCCTTTAATATCTATATCCAGTTTTCTTCTATTACTGTCTTAATTGATCTCAAATCATTAAGTTTTTTTGTCTGCTTTTTGTCCTGCAGATTAAGTGTAAGGTCTTCTAAAATAATAAATTCTAAAACCTTCTGTATCCATTCTTGTATTTCTGGTATTTCCTCTTTTTTTCCAATATCTAGCATATACAATCCTGGCAGCCGAAACCATATACAGAATTATATATTCATATCTATTATATTTCTTATCAATCTGATGCAACATATTTAAAAGATATATTTCAGGTGTCATAGGCAACTCTATGTTCTGGTTTTAACAGCATTTTCAGTGGAGGAAGATACTATTAATACCTGTAATGATAAATTATGTTGACCTTGTTGAAGGCAAGGGAAGAAGTACTCATAAGTACTTTTAAAGATAAGGTCTTACTTGATTTAATCAATATTAAGGATCATAACAATGGTCTCTGCAGATTTCTTGCTGCTTTCTATCATGCTAAGGGGCATTTTATTTTGCAAATTCCAAATGGCAGACAACCCAATTATCATTTTCTAAGACCAGTCAGAATGATAAATACATTACTTGGTCATGCTTACAAATGATTGTGATGCTCTTTTTAACACCAAAGTCCCCCAGTGTTTTCTAGTCATTGTTTGTAAATCTCTCTACCTGATTAGTCCATGTACTCTCTAATAACCCTGAGAGCACTGAACATATGTTGTGGGAAAATACTGTCAAGCAAGGGGAAAAAAATCCAACAACCTCTAAGTTAATCTCATTTATCTCTGTCACCTTTAATACCCACGCTCACTTATTCAGCAGTTAGATAGAGGACTGATATATTTGGCTTATTATAATGTTTCTTTAGAAATTGTGGACATAAAATGACTCAAAAGAAATCATGAAAATAACCTGTAGCTTATCTAAATTGAAAGTCACATTACAGTTAATAATCAACTGTTGTCAGATACTGCAAATCAACTCCAACTCATGATGATCATATCCTAATGTTTCTGGGCAGGATGTATTCAGAAAAGTTTTGCCATTGCCTCTGAGAATGAGAGAATATGACTCCCCCACAGTCACTTTGTGGTCAATTCCAAGGCTGAGTGGGGATTTAACCCACAGTTTCCTGGAGTCTTGGTCACACCACACTGGCTCTCTCTACCAGACTAAATATATGTTATATATTTATTCCTGTTATAGAAATGCATAGGACCTCACTTTTAGACCTGGTCCAGTCAGTGAAGGCCAGTGTCCTTCACTGACCTTGTTGTTGTTGGGTGCCTTCAGTTTGTTTCTAATGTATGGTGATCCTAAGATGTTATCACAATGTTTTCTGAGGCTGAAAGTGTGAATACACAGGCATAATTTTAACTATGCCTGTGTATGTTTAGTTTTAGTCATGGTGAGAAATATTCACTACCTTCTCCACATAATGATCAGCCCACATAGAGGATGCATCTTGCTCTTATGTCCTCCTCCAACACAAGGGTCTTGAAGTATACCTTCATTGTCATGCATCCAGCTTTAGGTATATATATGGATACTCTCTGGGGGCCCACTGCTCTCTATAATGTACTGAATGTCTATATTGGAGAGGCACAATAGGAAGGTGCATTCACCATGCACAGAGAGGGGATTGGGTGGGGTCCCATCTGACTGAATGTAATATTCCATCAGACAGAAATTTTATACTCCATCTGTCAGAATACAGGATCTCAATTGGAATGTACAATTGAGTCCTCTTTTGGTTTGCAGAAGGCATGGCTGTGTAAACGGAAGCCATTCTGTAGCTGGCAATGAGATAGGCTCACGTGCCAGACTGCAAATGAAGAAGTAAAACCAATTTTAGTCCCAAACAAAATTAGCTATGCTAGCAAGAGCTGATGGGAGTTGCAGTCCAATAGCATTGGGAGGATGACAAATTGCCCATCCTTGGCCTAGAGGTTCACCACAGGTAAGATGAGAGATCAGATATGAAAATCATTGACATAGATTTGCTAAAGCAGCAATCGCATTCACACTTAGGTGGGAGTCTCATTGAACTCAGGGGGTACAGGGCCACAATTGTTCAATAAACAGAGCAACTCTATTAATATTTACATAGGAATTAACCCCACTATGTTGCTGTTTTCTTTTAAGGGGGTTTCTTTTCTTTTCTCTTCTTTTTCCACTGTTCGGCAGTGGAATATGCTGCCTGGGAGTGTGGTGGAGTCTCCCTCTTTGGAGGTTTTTAAGCAGATGCTGGATGGCCATCTGTTGGGAGTGCTTTGATGAAGGTTCCTGCATGGCTGAGAGTTGGACCGGATGGCCCCTCGGCTCAATTCCAACTCTATGATGCTATGATTCTAGGTCCATTAAAAGCAATGGGACTGAAAAGAAATGATGACTAACAAGCCCCATTGATTTCAACAGAGAAAAATAGATTCAGTCCATTGGTTCAGGAACAATTTAAGATATATGAAATTAAAATCTGCAGGCAACTCTGTAAAATGTATAAAATGGTAAAATTGCAGGCAACTCTGTGTGTGTGTATGTATGTGTCTTCAAGTCACATGGGGACCCCATGAATGTCACAGGGTTGTATTTGGCAAGGAATACTGAAAGGTGGTTTTTCAGTTCCTTTCTCTGAAATATAGCCTACAGCACCTGGTACTCCTTGGCAGTCTCCCATCCACGTACTAACCAGGGCTGATCCTGCTTAGTTTCCAAGATGAACTGGAATTTGTGGTCTTCACAGTATTTCAGCCTTCACAGGCAGCTGCATATATATACAAATCTTTGGAGATTAAGGCTTTTTTTATACACAAACAGCTGAACAAGGTGATAAAATCTTGAGGTAATAGAATGGACCATACTCCTCCAGAATGCAGACGTGTATGGCTCATTTTTTCAGACCTCTCTATATTGAAAAAAGGATCCTTGTTAATAAAAGAGTAATAGAAGGGAAGTTCTATCCTGGCTATTCCCTGCAGTGTTAGTTTATTCTTGCAGGATTTTTTAAAAAATGGTAAAATTAAAAAAAAACAAAATCATTCGTCTGCATGGTACAACTCATTCTACTGCCTCATTCTCACCTTATTCTATCTAAGCCTCACAAAATGAAAACTATAGCTGGCATCTTGTTAGTAAGTAATGATGGCTGAAGTACAACTTCTGTCATCCTGACTCACTTTTTTGGCCATTGTGGAGGCCAGAATTCCATTCTAACAGATAAGCAAAATCCCCTCAAGCCCACCCTACATCCATGTTGGTGGAAAGGAGGGACTGCACAGACCTATCCAGCTACTTTCCTTTCTTAGATACCTCCAAGGTCCCCGAGGATCTCTGCCACAGAGCCATCTTAGGGGAATCTACCACTATGAAAAAGTGGGTTTGGCAGTGGGAAGGCTGCACAAAAGATGTAGCAAAGCTATGTGCTACAGAGGTGTCTCCTAGTCTAGGATCTCAAGCTATATTTCATTCAATAAACTTAACCAGGCAGTTATTTCTGCTCCCTCAAATACGGAGAAAATCTATCAGTGGCTTGGTCCAGTAATGTATGAATGCCTACACAATCTTGATGCAATGATCTATGAATGCCTGTACACTCTTATCCTCCTTCTCTTCCCTTCCCCTTTCCTCCTCTAGTATAATTTAACATATTTCTCCTTCCACATTTGCTATAGTTTGTTAAATGAGACAAGGAAACCATGGTTCAAGCGATGAATAGGAAGCTACCTGCCAAATTTTGTGTGCTCATGTTGCTCATGTCAGTGGGAAACTGAGGGCCATTCCAAACCATACTGTTATAGTACTATTATTCCACTTTCACCATCCTATGGAATTCTGGGGGTTGTAGTTTGCTGAGGCCAAAGAGCTCTCTGGCTGAGAATTCTAAATGCCTCTCCCTAATCTACAAACCCCAGGATTCCACAGGATGTTGCAAGTGGAATAATAGCACTATAACAGTGTGGTGTGGAAAGGCCCTGCATCTGCCCTAAGCTTAATTTTAGGTTTAAAGGAACTATCCAAGGTATTGAACCTATTTGCTGGATGGTGTTCAGCACATGGAGAGCTATTTTAAAGTCTGGGGGAAAACGGAGTAGGTTCAGCACTCAACTGACATGGAAGCCAGCAGCCACCAGAACCTGGTTTTGCAAGCCACTGTACTCAGAAATTAAACCATAGTTTTCCGGGTCAAACATAACAAGAGATGGTGGTTTAGAAATCGCTGAACTACTGAATTAAGATGTATGTGAGCAATGGGAGGCGGGATAGGGAGGAAGAGGCAAGCAGGCATAATAGTAATGCTGATAAACTGTTTTTTTCAGACCATGAATGTTTAGTCTAAATCTGACTTATGCTGTAAGAAAAACAGGACATGACAGCTATTCTATTGCCCCTCCCCCAAAGCCAAGGAAATCATGTCTTCTTTTTTTAAAAAAAGCTTTAAATGGCTGCATAACATCAAGGATATACTAGGTTTGACATTTCATTTAAGATAGTTAATGATGTTTTTACCTAGGCAGTCACTCACCAGTGGTTTTTACAGCAAGGTCTTCATAAATAATGTGGTTTCTCTTTTTATTTTACAATCTGACAAAATGAAAATTGAGAAGCAATATATCAAACACAGTGCTTGTGGATATATTTTGCTGAGTCATCCAGAAAGACTAAGGTTGCATCTCCTGACAGAACTCTAGCTTTTAAAAAATGTTGCCTAACATACTCCACTGCATCTCTCTGCTAGCTTTCAACATTGTTAGTGAGCTGGGAACTTAACTGCAATTTAAAAAAGAAATTAGAAAGTACCACCAAAATGAATTGGCTCCCATTACCTCTCCTAATGATATTTTGTTTGCTTGCTTGTTTCATTCATTTCCCCAAACAAATCCCAAACCAACCAGACAGAAATACTTGCTTGCCACTTAAATGTCTGCACTGGCAAATTTCAGAATGAACTGAAAAGCTGACTTTAAAAAAAATGTTTTGACAGAGTACTGTGTCCCATTGTATACTGGCCAATACTATGCAGCCATGAAAAGTGAAATTAAGTCCTCTATGATTCAGTGCATCATTTCTTGTGACTTTTAATATGGAACATACAAAAAGAAATTAGAAATCTTATCTCATATTTATTTTCCCAAAGGAGACCAAAATACAACGTCCAAAAAAAGATGTAAACTCAGAACAATCTGCTTATAATAAACTATTGGGCTAGTTCCTATTCCTCTTTCCAGATATATATATATATATATGCATACATAAACACATACACACACACAGAAAATTGTATTAATAATAAAGAACACAGATAAGCTTTATAATCTATGCGAGTCACAAGTCAAAATTTACCAAGTATATTATACCTTAATGCACTTTTCAAATGGAAGAACAAACAGCAACCATCTTTTACTGTCTGTTTTCATGTTATTTTTTTTTTTTTTACCCTGCAATATCATCCAGTTCTCTAATACCAATTACTCTTCCTAGGAGAGGAAAGGAGTTTGCAATAAACACTGTGGTACAAGCATTTAAATCCATCAGAGCTGACATTTTAATGGCACACTGCTCCATTTCTGCTTATACCAGCATTTCTATTCCCATGGCGGTTGGCTAAAAAAGAGATGCTTCTAGTAAAATGTCTTAATGTTTGAGGTTGTTACAAAGTGGCAAGGACATTTCATTTTGCCCTCTCAGATGAACTGATCCACTCCTCTTAAGAGCTTATTGAAATATGATGGGATGGTGAACACGATAACAAACTCAGTTAAAGCTTTCATCATAGCCTAAAACCAATGTTTGCAAAGGATGATGTGATGCCCAAACATAGCAGCAACATTTTTATTAGATTATATTTTGCTGTGCCAAGGGGCAGGAAACAAAGTTCCTTTTCCATGCCTTCTCTCTACCTGTTCATTGTGTTGACTGATTGTGTTGGATGAATGGAGGGGGGGTTCCTTTTTTTCTCTTTCTTCCTATGGAGCATACCTTTGCTGAGATCCTATTTGTACCAGAAACGTTGAATGTTTCTACTGTTGCAGAGGTCAGTGGAGGTCTGAGAATGTGAAGATGTCCAGTTATGCAATGGCATGTTGGAGATTTTCTAGCATATTCCGGGACACACCTGCAGCCAGTCAGTAGCCATTTGAGTCAGGGATTAAGCTGCACTCAGTGCTATATAGCTGGTGTTGCAGAGATTGGAAACCTTCTTGCACAATGTCCAAAAAATGTACTTATGCTAGCATAACCCCCAGTTATGCCATCGTAAGTCACCCAGAGGATATTAGCTCTTAAGTATAACTTTTCCACTCATATGCCTGACCATATTGGTATAAGAGTGATCTTTGTGACTGGAGACAGCACAGGCCTCCTGCACTTTGGTACAAAAGAGATGTGTTAATAATATTTTGCTTCTAACATATTGGGTGGGAATTAAGTCCAAATGGATGAGAGAAGGGTAGGGTGGAAGAACAAAAATATATATTGAGCAGTAGAGTAGCTCATAACACTGATGGAGGGAGAGGCAAAAAGAATGGCTTGGAAGGCAGAGGAAGATCACACTGAACTGTCACTCTCAATCCAGTAAGAGAAGAGAAAAGACCCAGAAATGTTCACTTGATTTGTAAAGGGAGAATTAAGTCCTTGACTCTCCCCTATGATAAGTTGGATTCATGAGCAGAAATCTGCAGTGATTCCAAGTCTTCTCCTCTGATGTAAATGGATCAGTTACTTTCAAGGAATGTTTTTGGAATATTGCTTTTAAGACAAACTAGTATAATTACATACTGATACCATCCATAACTGATTAGTGATACCACTGTTGCTTATGGATTCTACCAGATCCACCTCACCCTGCAGGAGCAAGAAAAATTGGAGGTTATGAAATCCAAATTTCCATTCAAGTCTTAGCAACACAGAACACCTTTTTTCCTTTGCATTTGATTATCTTAGCTAGCTCTGTCTATCAAATTCTCCTAGTCCTGTCATCATTTCTTCCACCATAAATTGGCACTTCAGGGAGCAATGAAGCCACCTTCATCTAAATGTTGTTCCATTTTCTGGTCAATGGAAGCCCATTTTCTGCTGTGAGAGACTTTCATGGCTGAGAGCAGGAAGTTTTGTTTGTACATAAAAGGCAGTATGAAAGACTGGAGAAGACTTTTGCCCTTGTTCATTCAAGTGTGTTCTTGTTGTTTTTCCCCATTTTCTCCATTTGGCTGGCAGCAAACTGAAGCAGAGATCTCTAATATTCAGTTTGAGGAAATTATATATTTGATTTTTAAAAAATCTCTCATGATAAGTAAGTCAGGGGTGAGTGATGTATTCAGTAACCAGAAGTATACAGTTGCAGTGAGGCTTGTAAAATTAATTAGACTATAAGTATTTTCACCCTGCTGTCTACTTAAAATGCTCAAGGATGTGTTCATGCAGCCTATTATGACAGGGCAGAGGAAAGAATTTTTCATCTCTTCCCCAGTCCTAGTTTCAAGATACTCCTTTATTAAAATGTCTTCTCTCTCAAAACACGTTATTACAGATATGTGGCAGAAACAGAGCCCCTACTGTAGAGTTCTTCCTTGCATTTAACAAACCAGACCTGTTATGGTTTTCCTTGTCTTTGAATCTATTCATGTGGTGGTATTCTTGAATTTTAAATTAGAGAAGGGAACAGTGCTTTTTATATTTATTAAAGACAGTCAGTTCCTTTGACTCTTTTTCACATTTCCTTCTAACATGCTATTAGCACTCAATAGGGAATTCAGTGGTACTCAGATGTGATTAGATTGCAAAAGCTGAACTCAACCAAAGAACATACTCAAAACAGCTGCCGGCTAGGAAGTGACCCAAGAAAGACATGGGGTTATAGTTTGATGTGTTTATGTTACAAGGGATTTGAAAGGAAAGATTTAGAAGTAAAGAACTAAAGGGAAAATATACTTCAAGAATGCTACTGTTGCTTATCTTAAATGCTTGTTTGTTAAAAGCTCTTCAGATCACATTTAAAATTTCCCTCTGAGTTTATGGGAGCAAAGAGATGGCATTACTGAAAAGTATTCAGTGTGAGTCATTGCCAATTAAGATTTTTTTCCCCCCTCAGTGGAGATGTATCTACGCCATTAGAACTGAAAATATTGACACTCTTACCTGGTATTTTCTATATCGTTTTACAGCCAACTGCATGAATTTACATGGGCTGAAAAAAGCAGTTTAGCCCCAATCCTAATGAATCCAAAGTATTTGTCAGGACCAGTCATATTTTTTCCCCACAGCCTGAAGGTAAAACCTCTGAATGAAGCAACATTAAAGACTTTTAACCTGAGCCCCTGTTTGCCTTGTATCACATCCCACATTAGAGTTGGCACTGAACCAGGAAAGGGGTTGGATGAGGACATGTCTGGACATACCTGTTTATGTCATCTGTAGGTTGGGCCAACTTATTATTCCCATCAGATGTGGGCAGCTCCCCTCTTTTGGAAGATATGGGGTCAATTCCATTTTGTCTTATTTTAGTTTTTCATTCCTGCAAATGCTCCCATGTTCAAATAGCTGGCCACCACATCTGAGTTGTGATGCTCCTCATCTAGTTCCTTTTTGGGAGAGAAAACTGGGCATTTTTGTAAAGAATGGAAATGTTAACATTCTAAGCAAGAGATTCAAGGGGAAGTGTCTTGCTTAGGAGAAGAAAGAGGTCTGTGAACTCGCAGCCATTCATAGCAACCATGAGGTTCAGCAGCAGTTGAAACAGAGCAACCACAATTTGGACTTTTTTGAAGACATGGTGCACAAGATCTTTAAAAGGTGCCAAATGAAGTCTGCTGAGAAATGCTGGATTATAAGCAAGGATCTGAGGAAGCTTTATGGAGATGTGGTGGATCACAAGAGAATGATGTACAACTGTATAATGACCATGGCTTTCTTCAATAGAGGATATCACCATCAACCCAAAATGCATTGTCCAGAGTTTTAAAAGTGTTCATGTTTTAAAAAGAAAAGCTCTAATCATTGTATTAGTGCCTTATTTCTGTTTTCTGTACTTTGTGGTTGTTGCTGCTGCTGTTACAGTTGTGTGCCTTCAAGTCATTTCAATCATGCTATCCCTAAGGCAACTCTATCACAGGGCTTTCTTGGCAAGATTTGTTCAGAGGAGGTTTGTCTTCACTTTCTTCACCCAAACGTAAATGTACCTGCTATGATTTATTAGCCAAGTGGGTGGGGAAACTCTAAAGAAGGGGTTGTGTTCAGTAAAAGAGGGAGACCTAGAGAAAAGAACTGTAAAGATTAGGTGATTTTCTATTATGCATTTAGGAGGGTGCAAAGGGATATATTCTTTATAATGGAATTTCTATTATGCATTTGTCCCTGTCATGTATCTTTTAGTCAGGGCTTTATGGATTTCATCCCAAGCTGCAGTACAGCTGAGCAGCATGCACAAAAGAATCCTGCACTCAAATTCTATACTGGCACCTTATAGGATGCATGGAAATTTTTGGACACTAGATATGGTGATAATTTAGTATGTTTTCTGTTGTATTGTTGTTGTAAAGACTGGATTTAAATTGTGATTGTGTTTGCAATATTCATTTATAATTTGCCTCAAAGAAACCAAAAAGAGGTACATAAACATGAAGTTTTGTGGAATTTAAGATAAATTGCTCAGAGCTACACTGTTATTCTCTGGGTGCAAGATCTGGGAGAAACTGATTTTGAAGAAAGTTAATTTTCTTAGATCTTATCTACCGACTCTAGTGACATGCACATTGAGAGGCAAGTGGCCAAGGACTTGGAATGGACTTTTGTTGTTGGGAAGATTATTAGTAGATGCTTATGTGTTCCTTAAAGCACGGGTTTGCTCTCAGAGATCATTCTTGGCTGAGGCTTTCTAAATTTCCATGCTTCTCATGGAAGCTTCCCTGTATTTTGCATTATTCCATAACCGCACTGGCCTCAGCAGCAGAAGTATAGCTATGGGAGAAGGGGGCAGAATGTGGGCATTACCCTCCAATAGAAATTCTGCCCACCAAACGAAACTCCAAAATTCTAACATTGAAGTATCTTCAAACATCAGCTGAACATTTAGCAACACAGTTTACGCATCCAAAGAAAACGTACAGGCAAAGTTACCTCAGGAATGTGAACGCAGCAAATAGAAGAGTTCTAGGTATGAATGATTTTCAGTCTTTTACTCTGTTGTGCTAGTGATCTGAGGACTGAAGGAAAATTTCTTGGAAAATCAAAATTCTTATTGGCAGGTGGTGGGAGGGGGGTATGTCTTCATTTTGTCCTCTGGTAGCTATGCCCCTTCTCAGAGTGAGTCTGAATATGAGATTGCAGAAAATCTAAGGGCTCTATCACACTACATTGTTATAGTGCTATTATTCCACTTTCAACATCCTGTGGAACTCTGGAGTTTGTAGTTTTCTGAAGCCAAAGAGCTCTCTGGCTGAGAATTCTAAATGCCTCTCCCCAAACTTCAAACCCCAGGATTCCATAGGATGTTGAAAGTGGAATAACAGCACTATAATAGTGTAGTGTGATAGGGCACCAGGTGCGGGAAATGCAACAGGGAGGGTACTGGGTAATTGGCCCATTCTGGTTTTCTTTTTCCATGCCCCACCTAAGGAAATTGTTAACGGTAATAATCGCTGCCAGTTTAAGTATAACGAAAAACTTTATGCTCCTCCATATCTATGTATAAACCAAAACACCATGGAAACCTAGGAGAGAGTTTGAGGGGCTTTAAGCTGCAAGCTCACAACATGGTCACTCCAAGAAGAGTCTGAGGAGCAGCTGTTTGTTTTTGTTTTTGAACTGGTGAGTATAAACTTTGATGCAGGGAGCATCAGAAGCCATGTTGCCTAAGGGATTCGGGGTTCTGTGTTTTGGAAAAGCTACAGTATATAAAATGTGCATTTTTTTTTAAGGAAAAAGACCTTCTTTTAAATAGAACTGGACACTTTGAAAGAAAGTACATTTGGAAATGAATCTTCTGTGAGAAAATGTTCATTTTTGAAATTACATGTTTTCATACATATCTATTTGTAGGTTTATATGCATTGTCGTTGTCTATGGCAGGAAAAGCTCAACATCTCTATTTTTTCCTTTTTTCCTTTCCTCTTTCTTTTTTCTTCTCTTTGCCTGTGCATCTGCCTCACTTGGCTACAGATGGCCTGTCAAATCTATCAAGTCCTGATTGGAATAGATTACTGAGTTGATGGAGCACTGGGATTAGGGCCATCTTTCTGCAGGAGGCTCTGTAATCATGATGAGAGGCTATTGTTGCCTGAGAGCTCAAAAATGACAAACCACACTGCACTGCAAGGATCAACAAAAGCTTTCAGTAATACAGCAGGGATTGAAAAACAATAGTGTCGGCTGCATGTCCGTCTAAGCCCCCAAGAACTCAAGGAAAGGAGTTTCAATGCACTCCCAGTGTCTGAGAGAAGACAGCATTTTATTTATTATAAACATATTTAAGCTAGTGACTGAAAGCGAGAGCTTCAACATAAAGTAAGCAGTCAGGTTTGGTCCTTGAATACACTTGTATATCACCACTCACCTTAATAGAAGTGCATAGAAATAGGAGTGAAAGGTAAGCTCATGTGTGTTTCCTGATCTTTATTTTTTAGTCTTTGCAGTTGGAAATTTTTTTTTTAGAAGAAGGAGGAGAAGGAGAAGAAGAGGGGGGGGGAGTAGACTAACAGGTCTGGACTATCCAAAGCCCTGAGATTCCAGAGATTAAAATCTGAGATCTAGGGACAGCCTCTTGTGAGTTGGGTCCTGATTGTGTTGTTAAACATGATACATTGAGCCAATAGTTCCCAAACTTTGGTCCTTCAGGGTGTTTGGACTTCTTCTCCTAGAACTCCTTACTGTTGGCCAAGTTGGCAGGCGCTTCGGGGAGCTTAAGTCCAAAACACCTAGTAGATCAAAGTCTGGGAACCACTGCAACCACAATTATACAAAATATGCTTTTCAAGTAAAAAAAAAATGAAAAAATATACACAGAGACTTTTTAAGCTGATGTTCTCACCCTGAGATTTCTCCCCTCTCCCTGAGGACTAGGGAGGAGACTAGGCACTGAGAAATGGCAATCCCGGAGATGTATAGAAATGTTTCTATATGAAGGCATGTATAGAAATGTTTTGAAATACATGCTATTTGTAAGTTGTTTGCCGCCTCGATCCATATGGAGAGGCGAGATACAAATAAATAATAAATAAATAATAAATAAAAAAATTATCAGTCCGCAGCACCAAGTTAATCCATTTCATATTTTGATTTCACTTCTGATTTCATATTTTGATTTCACTTCTGATTTCACATATTTTGATTTCACTTCTGGGGTGTCAATCCTGCATCCCTTCAGATATTATTGGAATGCAACTCTCAGCAACTCTAGCCACATTTAGGAGTTAAAAGTCTAGTAATATGTGGAAGGACACATGATTGTCCCTTGTCCTGTCTCCACCTCAAAACATTCTTCTGTCTTGAAAGAACTCAATAATCCTTTGTGTGACTGGGAAAAGAAGGCTCCACAGTACCATGAGAAGAAGAATGCTTTACTTTCTTTCCTGCTCTGTTGGCAACATGTACCCCTAATAAGTTTGACTTTGAAACTTCATTTTCCCAAATAAGAGTTGAGGCCTCCAGGAGCCCTTTCACATTACAAAATTACATCATTGTAATCCCATTTTATCTGCATCCTATGGAATCCTGGGCTTTGCAGTTTGGTGAGTAACTGGGACGCTCTGGCTGAGAATTCTAAATATTTCTTCCTAGATTGCAAATCCCAGAATTCCATAGGATGGAACCATGACAAAGTGAAATCATAGCACTATAATTGTGTAATATGAAAGGTATCCTGGTTCTACACCATCACCAAAAAGCTAAAAATAGCAATTACTTCTTTTTTAAAAAAAATTCTAAAAAGCTTATAAACTCTGATCTTTTTTATCGAATCTGATTTTAATTTTTATTATCAGATTTATTTATTCATTTTCAGCAGATAGGTGCCAGTCTGCAGCCAAAAAGTCTCAGAAGAACAGCTTATAAAATAAATGACATAATAGGCCTTCCCTCAGGCTTACAATCTAAAAAGATGACATAACACAGAAGGAAAAGGGGATGCCAAGGGAGGAGGAGAAACAGTTTGAGTTCTTATGACGACCAGCAAGATGGAAATGGTTCAAGTAGCCTGAAGGAATACCTGCTGCTGGTTGACACTTGAGAAAGAAAGGCAGAGGTATCTTCTTCCATTTGTTCACAAGTCACAGCTGCATTGTGCCTTAGTGAGATAGGGAAAGTCCTTCCCAAGCTGCTGTGTAAGCCAATTGCTTCCTTTGTATTCCCCTGTCTTCTAGTCTCAGCAAACCTGTAGGAAAAGAGGCCTTTTGTAGTTGCAGTTGGAAGCAGGTTCTATCAAAGTGCCAATTGCTCTATTAAAAAAGCTATTCCTTTAAATATAGGGTTCCCAGATCTCAGGACCTAGATGCACTTCTCTGGTCCTCAGGGCTAGGGGAAGAATCTCAAGACAAGAGAGCTGTCTTTAAAAGAGTGTTTATCTATCCAACCCATCTCTGCTACTAAGCGTAACGAAGGAATCTTTTCCAGTTAGGATAGGGTTGCTATGTCAAATTTGTCCCAAGCCTATGACTTCAGGACCAAAACTTGAACACAAGGAAAGACTCCTTGTAATATCATTGGAGGCAGGCCCTGGTGATGTTACAAGGATGATATTGCAGGGACCACACTGCGATGCTGTCATTAAGCATGATATATCAACCATTGTTACAGCTGCCATTCCAAAAACAGCAACTATAGCCCTAGATAATGAAAACAGATAGATAAATACCCTTTTAAAGACAGTTCTCTTGCCTTGAGATTCTTCCCCCTAGCTGTGAGGACCAGAGAAGTGCATCTAGGTCCTGGGATCTGGGAACCCTATATTTAAAGGAATAGCTTTTTTAATAGAGCAATTGGCACTTTGATAGAACCTGTTTTGACTCATGGGGACCATGAGTCTCATATGATCCATGTGGCCTCACCTGATGCACATGATCTCTGTCCTTAGAAGGGAAAGATCTGACCTATCTTATGGCACATGTGCTTTTGTAGGATTACAGCTTCATTGTCTATGGAAATCCCAAAAGTATTGCTATCCAGTTGATTTCTTTTATGTAGGGGTTATTTTCTTATATCCTATATAAGGATTTATTGACAAGTCTTGCCAGTTACTTGCAATTGGCACTAGCAACTGCCTCAAATGTCTTAGTGGAGGAAGGAGTTGCATAAAAATTCTTTTAAACAGTAACTTTCTAAGCTCTGTTCCTTGCTCAGTAGAATTTTCTGGTCCTTTTCCTGCTGCAGCAATCTAAACCCTCCTCCCCCCGCCAAAAAAATACTTTCTCTGTAATTTCCCAACATCTATAGCTGGTTTTTCAAGTGCACAGGGAGCTGCATGGGGATGATCCCCTCTTGGTTCTGTAAAATCACGCATCACATCTTTCTTGTGTGCTTTCGAGAAATTTCCAACCTGTGGAGATCCTAAGGGGGACCTGTTACAGGGTTTTCCTGGCCAGATTTGTTTAGAAGAGGCTTGCCATTGTCTTCCTCTGAAGCTGAGAGAGTGGGACTTGCCCAAGGCCACCTAGTGGGTTTCCATGCATGGCCAAGTAGGGACTGAACCCTGGTCTTCCAACCCACTGGCTCTGTCCATAAAGATTACCTTTTTGACCAAGATCCCATACCAGGGCTGTATAGCATAAATCTTTGAATGGGGAGATTTATGCACCAATTGTGCTATGTAGCCCTTGCATTGAGTGGCAACATTGCACAACAAAATACACAACAGCATGTGCTATGAAATGCATGACTGAACATGCATCTGCTTGCAAAATGGCACCACACAGGAAACTCCTCTTCCACTACCTTGAACTGAATGCAGATATTCTGCATGTGAAAAAAATCCAACCATGTCTACACAGAATTTATGCATGTGTAATATCCTAAAGGTACCAGATCCTGTCCAATGTTGGAAGCTATGCAGGATCAGCTCTGTTTAGTGCTTGGATGGGAGACCACCAATGAATACCAGCTGCAATCGGGTATAATTCAGAGGAAGAAACTGGCAAAACCACCTCTGAATATTCAGAAGCAATAAATCCCTATGAAATTTATGGGGTCACCACAAGTCAACACGTGACTTTAAAGCACATAAACACTCACAAGACACCAATGGGATTTATGTCTCTGTGTTAAGTATGCAGAGACTATGTAGTCACCAGTTGGTTTATGGACCACTCAAGTCTCCATTACTGTGACAAAAATTAATTTAGTAATTGTTTGTGTTACTTCTGATGTTGCTCATAACTATTCTGGTACCATTTTTTAAAGTATGGAAACAGATTAAAACATTTTAGCCCACTCTCATAACAAAAACAAAAACAAAACCTAACATGTAACTATTACTTATTACACAGGGAAAAGTAACGATGCTTCATATTTTGCTCTCTCTCTTTTTTTTTTAATAAAGGACATTTTTATCCCTTTGTCATTCTTAAAAAATAATGTGTTACTGATAAAGTGTTAGTTGTTATGACACATTATTTCCAGCGTCTGGCTAGCAGGCATCCACCAGTTCACCCCCAGATGTAGAACAATATTTGTTTTATGCAGGCATTTAGCAGCACAATCCTATGTTCATGTGTAGGAAATGAGCTCTACAAAGCTAAACAGGAGTTACTTTGAAGTAAGTAAGTAGAAATTTTCACCTTAAGAGTTTATGGTGAAAAATAATGTGACTGTCCATAATGCAGAATCCATCATTTTAGTTTAAGCATGTTTATCACCCTATCAGAATTTTAGGAGAAAATGTGTCTAAACTGTGCATATATATGAATGTAGAAAGGAATGGATGCAGGCAGAACAAAGGAAACTAGGAAATTACTACCTTTGCGGCAGATATCTCTCCATACATAATTCTTTAAGCCTGTGAAAAATCAAATATTGGTAATCGCTGCTTCTCCCTTGTTTCTTTCTCCCTCTCCACGATTCTAATAACATGCATTATACTTTCCTTACTATATGTACCTTTCATTTCACTCAAAGCCTTTAATCCTCCTCTTTTTAGATAAAATGCCACAGCCATACCACAGTAGGTTAAGAATGACTGACAAGTGCATATAATTATGGCTTCAAGACCAAAGTATGTTTTACAGTGTTTCTTTCTTTCTTTCTTTTTTTAATGTTCAACCTTGAAAATAAAGAAGTGGTGCCCTTTCTGTGGGATAAAAGGATCATATCCAATTGCTTCATTTCTTTTGCAGAATAAAGTAAAAGACTTTTTAAAACAAAGACCATTTCCCTAAAGGCTGCTGGAGGAATTCTTTTCCAATAGATAATACCACAGCAATGAGGAAATCAAACAAGGGCAAAAAGTAGATTTTAGGAAAGGTTCCCCCTTTTAACCTCACTTAACATCTACTAGCCCACACAAGACAGAGGAAGAAAATGTCATTTTATTATTCCAAACCTCATTTCCTTCATTCATCATAATATAAATTTGGTCTCTAATTTGTTACTGAAATTCAGCTTCTACTTTATTCTTATAAAAAGCTTTGTGATGGGGAATTTGTAGACCATTTGCAAACTCAAGTTTGCCTTAAAATAAAATAGATAAAATCTCCTCCTAATCCAAGGGAGGCTATCCATGTGTTACTTTAAAGCATTATTTCTATTTAATATTGGCACCAGTTTTGTCAAATTGAGCTTTAAGTTATTGACAAAACTCAAGGATACCATACATCCTCATTTTCCCAGACATGTCCTTTTTTACAAAGCTAAAATTTCTGTCCAGGTGGATTTTTAAAATGTCCAGGGCTGCTTTGTCTCCTGCCAACTGATGCCACCACCCCTTTGCTGGCTTTGTGGTTGTCTTCCTTCTTGCCCTCACCCCAACACCATCCATCTGGTACCCTTAGGATATTTAGGCTAGCCAGCACATCAGGATCTTGGAGACATGCTTGTATGGTACAAAGCACAAGGGGAATCTGTAATAACATATTTTAATGCAGAGTGTTCTTGTTCAGAACTACAACCAGACGGTTGTGCTGTTTTGCTGTGTTTTCCATTCCTTCCATACCTGTTTTTCCAGCTATCCTAAGGGCACATGCACAAGCTTCAATGGGTTACTTATCTGCTCCTCTTTTTCCTAAATATTTTTTTGATTCCTCTGTTTTGAATTGTGACAGTGTGGTACAGTGATCTGAGTGTTGGACTATGACTCTGGAGAGTTCAATCCTTACTCAGCCATGGAAACCCACTGAGTGACCTTGGGCAAGTCACATTGTTTCAGGCTCAGAGGAGGGCAAAGGCAAAACTTCTCTGAACAAATCTTGCCAAGAAGACCACATGATAGGATTATCATATGTCTGAAAGAACTTAAAAGCACACAGCAACTTTGAGTTGTCCATCATTTGCCAGTACTGCCTCCTTGTATGTAGATGGTGCCATTTTGGCTACATAAAGACTGTCAGTCAGAGAGCTGTGTTAACTATTAGTAGATAATGATTACTTGTCAGGAATCTCTCCCTGCCGAGCCTCAGCCAGCAAGGGAGGAGAGAAGGCAGGAATACTTGGAGAGTCCAAATATAACAAAACACCAGGAAAACACAAGTCGAGCCAGGTCGAGGTCCAGTCCAAATGTTCATGAAGCAGAGATCCGTCCAGAGGGTTTCAGGGAGCAGGGGACACAAAGGTCGTGAGGGCTTGCTAATAATTTGCTGCAAGCAAGGAGCAGCCTCACCAGCAGACTTAAATAGCCCCTGTGAGCAGGTGCTGGTTGTTATTGTTTCCTCAGCCTAGTCCATGCAGCCTCCCTCTGAGCAGCCCATTTCAGCCTTCTGCATGATTGAGGGCTGATGGGCACAGCTGTCTGCAACTCCTCTGCATCACTGCTGGTTCCCTCTGCAACTCCTCTGCATCACTGCTGGTTCCTTCTCCGTCATGAACTGACTGGGGCAACTCACTCTCTGTTTGACCTTCCAGTGCAGGGGATGTTTGCAGGTTGACTTGCTCACTTCCTGGCTCGGCCCCATGCACAATCATTTGCTCCTCAATCACCGCAGCAGCATCTATCACACTACCTGAGATAAGCTGAACCAAGGCCATTAAGAGCTTTTAAAGGTTAAGATTCAGGACTTTGAACATGGGAGGCAGTGAAAATATCTATGTACAGGTTACATTCCCCCATCATCTCACTCTTGACACCATAGCTCCTTAAAGAGGCAAGAGCCACAGCAGCGCTGGCAGAGGATTCTATGGCCATTTCCGCACTAGATTGTTACAGTGCTATTATTCCACCTTCAACATCCTATGGAATCCTGGTGTTTGCAGTTTAAGGAGGTGCCAGGCTGCTCCCTCAACTGCAAAACCCCAGGATTCCATAGGATGTTGAAAGTGGAATAATAGCACTGTAACAATCTAGTGCAGAAATGGCCTATGAATTGTAATCCACTAAAGTAATTGTCCTAAGCTCTGGCACTGGATACTTCCAGCCATCATTTCTTTGGTAAAAATAGCATTGTGGTGACTAGCACCTCTGCCATATGCTTGTTTGAGGGTTGATCTTGTTGATTACTACTGTTTCACATGGTATAGTAGCACCAGCCTATGCAACGTAGTAAGTACTGCACAAAACCATTCAATAGCCCTTTCTTCTCAGATGTGGTAAAGAGGTCTGGGAATCTAAGAGCAAGTGCCATTAGTATTGTCATCTCAGGAAGAAGTAGTTGGTCTGGATTAAAAAAAATAAATCAGTTGTTATATTTGTGTTTGTTCTGCATTAAAAAGCCAGATGGTTAAAAACCAGTGCCACAAACTTATGTTTCAGTTAAGCCTATTAAGACAGTAATTAAAAGCAAAGGTGGTCCAATTGTTTACTAAAGGCATAACCATTGATGTTTTACAGTGCTCCAAGAGCTTGCCCTCCCATACCACTTTTATTAGACTAAATTACTGTGCTTCCTATCTTCCAAATCAGGTCACCTGAAGACACACCATGTTGTCAGAAAGAATTTGTCATTACAAGTGCAAACTAAGGGGGGCATAGAATGGGGGACAAACACCACAGCTCAGTAATGTTTAGTTTTGAGAAGAGTGTGTATTACTGATGGTTAGCAATAGTATTCAAGGGCTTTTTTTGCTGTTCAAACACAATTATACACAAGGCTCAGATACTACATTGTTGATAGTATAATATGCACATGAGACCACAGAACTGGAAATAAAAGCAGCAATTTCTAGGGGGAAGCATTACTATTATTATATATTATTATATATTACTAGCCCCGCTAAGCATTTCAAAAGTCATGCCTTGAGCTCCCTTAAGGAAAAAGCCATGTTTGTCTGTTTCAGCATAAGAAAGAAAGGCAGTAGGAAGGGATCTAATGAACTTTTAAAACTAAGTGGTTCTTTTAGCATGAACTTCCTTGGATTTCAATCCACTTTTTCAGATGCACAGCTGCAACATTATCAGTACTGTTCCCACTATGGGATACTTGTGTCCCCCTTCATCCCTAGCTTTAAGAAGAAGCAAAACTTTAATGTGGGAGACAATTTTAATCTTCAGTATTGTCCTAAGGCTTATCTATGGATACAGTGTTTACCATATACTTCCCCCTTGTGTGATTTGTTGTTGATTAATGAGGAGCTACAGAGGAAGAAGGTGAGCTGGATTTCCTCTCCTCTGTAATGTGTAAGGCAGGGAATCATTTATTTTCTTCCTTTTTTTTCCCATCTTTTTTTGCAACATGGGAAAGCAGCTTACAACAGTGTTAAAATAAGATACTGTGACTCCTCGACTTTTGCAAAGGTTTGCGGTGCAGAACCCTTGTGAAAGTAGAAAAACTGTGAATAACTCCCTACTCCCCACTCCTGCGCTCCCCCTCCCATTCCCTTCTGGGTCTGCCCTCTCACATTCCCTTGACTTATGCCCAGGCATGAAGAAGGAAGGCGCATAAGCCAGGGCAAAACGCAAGGGAATGGGCGGGAGGCACATGTGCACCTTCCTTCTCTGTGCATGGTGCTCCCCCTCCCAATTCCTTGCCTTTTGCCTGGGCACGGAGAGAGAAGGCACACATGCCCAGATAAAGGCAAGGGAATGGGAGGAGGAGAATTGTGGGAAGGGATGCACATGCTTTATGAATAATCAAATTCACAAAGGTTAAACCTATGAATGTGAAGGGAGGACTGTGCAACTAAATACCTCATTTTTAAAAAATCAAAACATAATTAAACAAGCTAAAACATTATCACACCATTCATTTTAAAGTATAAAATGATTTAAAACACAATACAGATAAAAATACAGCAGACAAGCACCATAAAAAGACTAATGCAATCTATTAATCGTCAAATGCATGTTTAAACAGAAAGGGTTTTACCTATTGGTGAAAGCAACTCTTTCCAACAACCAGCTGGGACACATGAGGTCAAGCAACATCAGAGTGCAGATATGGTGGCAAATGTTATTAATGAGGAAGAACAGACAAGCTAGGATCAGCGGTGGAGCTTGGAGTGTGTGGAGGGGGAGCGGAGAGGGTGTGGTCATGGTGCATGGCCACAGCATGTGGGGGCATGGCTACAAGCCGGGATGCCCAAAAAACATTGCTGCCAGGGAGGAACTGCTCCCATTGTCCCCCTCCCCATTGCTGCAAGACTGGCTAGGATAGTCTACATCAGTTTGCTTTTTCTCAAGTCCATTGGAAAGGACAAGAGTCCATTGCATTCCATCCTCCCTGCTAAGTTGAGTCCAAGCTACTTTTGCACTTTGAACTCAGCTTCCAGCAACTGAAGTAAGCTGAAGACAAAGGAAGAAAATGGGAGGAAGAGAGAGAAACTTGTGCATTTTAAGAGCAGCTGAAGAAATGGGATCACAGAGGATTTATCAAGACTGTTCCTACCAATTTGGGACAGTTGGAGGTTATGATATACCTCCTATTATCGATGGGAGTAGCAATGCTATTTGATGTTTCTGCTTCAAGCAGCAAGCCTTTTGGGGAGTAGATTTTACGGAGACAACTGACAGCTCCAGGTTTGATTAGGTGACACCTGATGCCATTATTTTAGAGTATAATGCCAAACACACTCAAACTATGGGCCACCCCTGACCAGTGAGACCAAAGCTCCCCTACCAGGATCGAAAACCATTTCTCTCACACATAATGTATTTTCAAATCCAATATGGACCTTCGAGGTATATTCTGGAGCTGGTAGAATCAGTGAAGTGGCATCAAGCACTTAGTTACATGCTGACAGGAACAAAGGGTTCCTCATGGGAGAAAAGCTGGTTTGGGAATTTGTGGAGGTTTGCGAGAATAAAGGCCTCTTTAGTACAGTGTCTTCTGTCCAAGAAGCATATGGGTGTAGTGTGTAGTGTAGTATTACAAATTTAAAAAGTGGTTTGTTTTTGTTTTTAAAAAACTGAGATAAAAATGTAACTCAAGGTCTTATACCCAAATGAAAACAGGATGTTTTCATTTTTTAAAATAGAGCTAAAATCCTGAGTGCAAAACAGAAAAATTCCTGCAAATGTAGATTGACTTCTGAAAGACTACATATGTTTCTATACTGATACCTAATTACAGGGCTTTAAAATCATAATGTATTCTGAGCAGCAGAACAAAGCTGAAAAGTTTCCTAAAACTATTGCTTGATTTAAGGTTCTGGTACTAAGGGATTAGTTTAAAGCTTTACACATTGCAGCCTATCATTAATATGCAAGCTCCAAACACATTAATTCAGGAACAGCAAACCTTACTGCGAAACAGGAACAATCCAGCCCAGTTTACAGAGGCAGTAATCCACCAAGATGATTTTTAATCATGGACTTGCTATTCTTAGTGTATGTTCAGAAAAGAGCAAGTGTTTTTCCATGTTATTGTGTGCCTGAAAGCCATCCCCAAACAGTACTATATCAAATCCTTGCTTTGTTAATGGTGAAGCAAAGACAGTGAAAATAACTGCTCAGATTTCTTTACTCTTCAAAATAAATCATTGTTTGTTTTTAAAGACTGTTGTATCCAGTAGTTTAGTGATAAATTTTGAAGTGCAGGAGCTCACTTTAGACAGTCATCTAGCTGATAGAAAATCCAAATGCATGCAGCTGTGTTGATCCATGTTGACAAACCAGTGGTTTTCATTGGCACATAAAGCAGTTTTGTTTTGTTGTTAATTCTAATGAATCCTAGTCATCCCTTTGATTTCAAGGTAGCCCCAGATACATGACATTACAACAACAAAACATAATTGCTATAAAATTGTGTTTCCTTGCCGTGAGGTTTGCAGCTAAATTCAGAGAGAGATCAAGAGATCCGGAGGAGGAACTTATCATTTTTCCCAGTCAAAAACATCCTGGCACTTTGACTTTACAAGCCTGATGCCACCACACCAGTTGTGTCACTGGAGTTCATTTCATCATTCATTAAATGAGACAGACTTACAAGTTATAAAGCAATTATTCAGGTTCATCTAAATCCACCTCACCTTTTTGTTTTTGAAGATATCTTTTCTAGATGCACGGAGAGGAGCTCAATATGAACTTAAAACCCTACTGGTATTTTGCTGTACTGTGAGAGGCACCCCTGAAAAGTGATTTCCCAACTGTTGCAAAACACTCAGGAAGAATAATAGATCAGTGAGAATTCTGTGCAATTTTCTCTTGGCATTTGGTGGCTTGAAGTGCTGCACAGAAGAAACATTCTGCAGAGAAAAAAATTAGTTGATGTATGTGTATGTGTGTGTAAAAAGACTATTTTCTATTAAGACAATGGTATTCATTTGCAGAAAACAGGGTGGGAGATTTCTCAGCAGAAGAATTCTTCTGCAGTATTTCAGGATGTTTGAATATGGGGACAATAATGTGGTTGAATATTCATTTTCTCTAAGAGCAAAGTGAAAACAATCAAAGTTATTCAGCCTCTCATGCAAGGAAGCAAATGTCAGTGAATTACTTCCCTGACAGGATGTCCTCCTCAGTAAATGTTTGGCCTCACAGCAACTATTCTAAAAGGAGATGCAAGAATCTGCAAAAACTGAGGGGGAATCTCAAAGTTTGATTATGAATTTCATTCTAGCCCCCTCCCCCCATATCTCTTGTTTTGTTTTGTTCATTATTTGCTATGGCACCCCTGGAAAGGGAGATTGATTTCTTTCTGAGCCATAATTTTTTTAACGTAGTTAGTTACACTTATAGTTCTGAGGGCACCCCAAAAGTAATTGTTTACCGTTGTAGAGAAATTTTATTTCCTGAAATTAACTCATTGAGTTTCAACTACTTTTTTCAATTTTTTCCCCAATTTTTCAATATTCTTATGGGACAAGACTTAGGCCAGGGATCCTTTCACACCACACAATTATATCACTATGATTCCACTTTAACTGGCATGGCAACTTCCTATGGATTCTTAGGGTTTATAATCTAGGGAAGAGTATTTAGAATTCTCAGATGAAGAGCTCTGGCACATCCCCAGATGACAACATCCAGGATTCCATAGGATGTATCCATGATAATTAAAGTAGAACCATTTGCCAAAATTAGTAATTCATAACTTAGGCAATTACTAATACATAACTTAGATTTATATATTTGTGAATATTTCATCTTCACTATCCCTTCATATTCACCAGTATAGGGAATACATTGGAACTGTAAAAAACCCCTGTGAGGACTAAGTAGCAGCCACTGCAAGTGACAAGGATCTATTCCCCTGTTGTATGGGAAGTAGCTGGGTGATGTTTACACCTCTGTCATGAGCAATCTCCAGTATAACCATTCAAAGCAGGCCTCTGTCACAATTCCCTCTCTCATGAGACTTTGGAGTGGGGTTGGACATATCAGGTCAGCTGCTTCCTGACTGGGGGAACAGATCCCTATTGCTCGCAATAACTCCTGCCTAGTAAGTAAGCACTGGGGGTCAGGCTGAGAGATACCACATAGCTACATAACCAAGGTAGTTATACATTCTTAACTGCTTTTGTGAATTCCAGTTGTAGAGCTTTATTTGTATAATGTGGAAGGGCCCAAAAATCCTGTAGTGAAAGAGTATGCTAGAGTAACAGTATGTTACTTTAGCAGTTTCTCTTTTACTCAGGTCACACAGCAACGATGAAGGCAGTAAAGCAAAGTTGCCATTATCATCATTGCGAAAGGAAGACTGCCTGACAGAACTTGCATATCACTTCAAATCAATGTCTTTCGGTGGAGCCAGTTAGATTTCTTAGGCCCTTTCCACAGCTTACCAGATCCCAGTGATGTCCCGTGGGGATCTTGGTAGAGCCTCTACTGGGAGGGGAGTGGTCCTGTCGTGCTCCCCTCTGCACCGGCTGCATCCTTGAATGGAGGAAGCACAACAGTGCTGCCTCTTGTTTCCACAGCACAGCTGGGTACTGTTTCAGGCTGTGCTGGGGCAGGAGACACAGCCATTGTGCTTCCAGGACCTCTGCACCTAAGGTAAGGGCAGGCAGGTGGCAGAAGGGCTGCAAGATTACTAGTCATTGATGGGTAAAGCCTGTTAATGATTTGTGGTGCAATTGTGCCACCTGGAAACGAGAGAAGGATGGCACCATGACAATGTCGTGCATAAGTGTCGTTTGGGTCCCATCCTTCTCCCATCCCCAATGTGGGATGACAGCATCCTATGGAAAGGGCCTTATTCAGCTACAAGTCACTAGGTGATGAGAGATTAAAATGATAGGTATGCATATATGAAGTATCCCCAAAGAAATGTAGAAATTGTTGCTCAGTTTAATTGGTAGTATGGTATATGACACAGACTATAATAACTGAGGTGTAAAGCCACTCACAATGATCTTCAAGGAAGATCAAATGTGTGGAACAAAACTGGATAAAACATGGCTGCTAAATTGAAAATTGCTAAAAACTTTCCACAGTGGCTATTTTGACAGGCAGGGATGCCTGGTAAGTAAAACTGATCTGTGCTATTTTTCCTCGTATATTTTGAACAAGAAACATAGTTAAGCCATTATTGTTCATAAGGATTTCCAGACCTTATCTGTATATTAAACTGCATACTCATGATGTCTCAAAGTGCATTTGTGGAACACTATCTTATCAAATACTAAATTTCCAGGAAATGGAAAAACGATAAGCTGCAGCTCATATCTATCAAAAAGTAAGTAGTAATCCTACAGTAATCTGTACATAAATTTGGCTTTTTTTTATTGGAGGCTCAAGTTCCAATACATCTGTCAGGATTTCTCTTATGGTGTCACAAAGCTATCACTTTACATGAGTTCTTCATTTTGCTCTATCACCGTGATGCTGGAAAGCTGATATTTACAGAGGTGGTGAAGACACTAGTACATTTATTTTTCAAAAGAAGGCAGTAATGGAAGTGCTTATTATCACAGGTGGACTTGGAGGAAAACAATATTATAATAGCCATACCAAGATAAGAAGGGAGAGGTTGAAAAGTAATATTTCTTTAAAGAAAGATATAATGCTTCAGAATTTGTTCTTCACACAGTCTGCCGAAATATATGGACAACATTTTTGCTAAACTAAAACAAGAACTTACTTCACTGGTATAGCCCAATGTTCTCCACTGATATGAGAAGAGAGGAGCATAAAGAATACATTGTACAGTAGAAAAGTTTTTAATATTTAAAATTTAGCAGAACCAGCAGAGATTCTGCTTACAAAGAGCATATAATATTCAGAAGTGAGTTTCAATAGAAATAGATGTTTTTAAATATGCTACATCCAGGACCTTCAAGAGAATGTTAAAATGAAAATTGTCAAGCTTATTTTTTTAAAGTTAAATTATTTAACACAAACCTATAGTATGGATTTTGCAACCGCTGCTGCAAATAACACTCTCTGCAAGTTCTGGGATTTTTTGAAAGATATTATTCCTTGTAAATGAAAAAAAAAAAAGAAGCAGCAAATTTGGCCTTATGAACTCTTATGAACTGAACTCTTTATTTGGATATCTTGCATTTTGTATTCTTACTTTTGAACTACTGTATAACATATGCTTTTCCAATAAAATAACTTATGTGTATAATTTTCTAAACTTATACTTCCAAGGATCAGAAATAACTTAGTTACCAGACATTGCCCTGCACATTTTAAAAAGGAACACTTTGCTTTCTTATTTCTCTTAGGTAATTCAGATTTTGTGTATGTGTGTATGTGCCTTCAGGTTGCCAGTCAACTTATGGTGACCCTATGAATGTCATAAGGCTTTCTTAGGCAAGAAATACTCAAAGTTGGTTTTTGCAGTCACTTTTTGTTACTTAAAAGTATCTGAATACTATAAGCTGCTGGCCTGAGATACAAAACTAACTTTCTTTCCATTAACTTCAGTGTTAAAATTTTCTTTATTAACCTCAACAAGGCCCACCAAAAAGCATGCAGCAATTAACAAAAGCCAACACTGGAATCATGTGATTCTTCCTTCCTTTCCATTTCATGAGGTCACTAGCTATCAAAACAATTTAAAAAGTAAAATATACCACAAAAGAGTGATTATCTAATGTAATACAGCTTTGTGATTATGATAAAGAATTAATTAAAATTAAGATGTTATTTGTAGCTACCAGCATTTGTAATTATTACTGCGAAGTAATGGAGTTTCACAGACTGCGAGAACCAATGAGAGCTCTTGAATTATCTGAATATCTTTTGAAAAACACCAGACATCTTCTGAAAGACCAGCTATGGTGTCAGAGGTGTGGCCACGGTGTGGGGGCATGGCCAGGGCACACGGAGGTGTGTCTATGGGCCAGGACACCCCAGAAACATTGCTGACCAGGGTGAATTGCCCCCCACATTCCTATGCAACGGCAGGAAAGGGTATTCAGAATTTTCCTCTAGAGAGCTCTAGTGCCTTACCACACTACAAACTCCAAGATTCCACAGGATGCAGCCATGGCTGTTAAAGTGGAATCATAATACTATAACTATGTAGCGTGAAGGGACCCCAGATTTGTAAGAGCCCTGGGTTTTTTTCTACCTCTTGTCCACTTAATCCTCATTTTATGCGGTTTATTTTGTTATGCGACACCCTTAAAATGCCACATGCACATGCAATCCATAAAGCATTAGTGGGAAAGATCCTTATATGTACTGCAGTGTTGTTGTTCTCTTTTTCTAAAAGTAATTCCACACACACCATGTTAAACTGGATGCAACAATCATAAACTATTCACTGCCCAAAGGCATTATATTGTAGCAATTACAAGTTAGACATTAAACAAAGTAGTTTTGCTTTGCTGTTGCATAATTACCACCTGATTTTGTATGCCCTGCTAGGACAGTTGAATTTCCAGAGTGTTTGCTACCAGGTTATCAAAATTCTAGGTGCTGTGGAGTGAGATTCAGACCCATTCATTAATTACTGTGCAGCAATAGAATACCATTAAATTTGAGTACATCTTTTTTTTAAAAAAAAAAAAATCCTTCTACTAGCTTTGAAAATTGAGTTTAATGGTTGTAAGCCCAGCAGCCATTTTTTAAAACTCTTTTAATTTTTAGTAAATTATTCTTGGCAGCTCGATTCACAACCTGATATTTACATTCGATTTTGGTTTCAAAGGGCAGAAACAGCACTGTCTAGACTTATTGTACTTTGATACCTAGTTGTCATAGCAACATATGTAAATTATTAATCTTTTCATGTGAAACAGCTAAAAAAGGAAAGATTACTTTTTGTGTTAGAACAGCAGATATCTTTAAATATATCCTGATGGTGAAACATTATATTCTAGAATCAGCTGTGTGTGTATGTGAATGTGTTTTACTATTTCCAGACTTAATTATTCCTTTCAAAATGTGTTGAAAGATGACTCTAAACATAAAGTTAATTAGAAATTAATTTTAATCACAACAGATCGTTCAGTTATTTAGATCCAGGGTTTGCAAACTTCCCACCTTCAAGGTACTGAGGAGTTCTTAAGGAGTCAAAGAACTCCTTTGATTTTTAGATTATCTTGAAAAATGCTGATAGAATACTTAAGTCAGGTACAGTTAGTACAGAAGGAACTTGAGTGTCCTCTTTGTCACTATTTCCATTTCCCTTTTTACACATGGATGGTAACTGTGAGATAGAAAGGGCCTCCTAAAATCATAATGGCTCTCCATGCAACTTTGAACTTTTGTTCCCTTTTAAAGTCATCAAACGAATGGTGGAAAGTTCCATATTTATGTGCTGTGTGAAGAACTGCGTTTTTTTCTCTGTGTTGAATCTACTACTGTTCCATTTCACTCAGTTCACAAGAAATCTGCTTCTACCACAAATCCAACATACTTGTGCTATTTGATGACATTTAATAGTGGTGAAATGTCAGTTTGTGCTGTTTTTCACAGAAGTTTCCATCTGAAATCTTCTCATATCAGGAACCACTGAGCTGTCCTGGAAGAGAAAGTTTGAACAGAAAGGACAGAATGATTTGAGGTGTTCATGTAGTTAAATTCATATAGTAATTTATGCTCCTTCCCAGAATTCTCAAGATGTTAATAAACAGAATATAATCAGGCCTCCACATTTGCTAAAGTTAGAGAGGCAGGACCCCCACAAAAGTGGAAAAATCCCAAATATCAAAACAATGTATGTGTGTCTGTGGGAAGGGGGCCAAGGCATGATGGGGTGAACAGGCATCCAGAGTCCAAACCAGTTCAGGAAAAGCAGAGGGGAAAGGGGTGGGTTGGCACAATGGCACTATGCTTCCTCTCTCACATCTATCTCCTTCACTGGGAGTGGGGGCATTGGAAGACAGTTTGTGGTGCTGAGAAATTGGAGTGCAAGTAGTCCTTAGTTGACCAGGTGGAGGAAGGTGGAGGAAGGAGAAAAGGAGAACTAGAGGTGAGTTTTTAAGGGGCTGCACAGCCTGATCAGTGCCAGAAAAGAAGACCCTGAGGTGTGGGGGGCAGGAGTTGGAAAAACTTGCAAATAATCATATCCCTGAAAGTTAAGCCCACAAATGTGGAGGGCTGACTACTGTATACACAGTCTCAATCTAGGATGCAAATCTTTATCAATTTTATCCTTACATATGAAGTCAAACTATTTTCTAAGTTGTCCCCATTTTAGGAGAAAATGAATATTTTCACGTAAGTGTCACCTAGTATGCACATATCCCAAAGCATTTCAGGAAATTATTCTGTGCAGAAATATATGTGGGGTTTTTATGCAGAAGTGGTGGTTTTGTACAAAAAGCAAATTTTCGTGCAAAAAAAGGAAGGCAGGCAGGCAGGCAGGCAGGCAGGCTCATGATCTGGGAAGAAATGAATGGTTTTGTGCACAACCCACAATTTTTGCATTAAAAAACCCCAGTGTGTTTCAGAAAATTGTTTGGTGTGAAAACATGGGGTTTGTGGAAATCCCCCTCACATTTTACACAAAAGTATGTATTTCTGCAAACAATAGTTTCCCACAACACTTTAAGATGTACAAATAGCAGGTGAAACCCAAACATAATTCTCATCGCTGCTCTGGGTATCAGGAAACTCTTTTCTTCTTCTTCCTTTTTTCTCCTTCACTTTTTGGCCAGGAAATGAATAACAGCAAATATTCTTTCCATCCCTAGTCTCAACTCTCTGGCCATTTCCGCACTAGCCTGTTATAGCACTATGATTCCACTTGCAACATCTTATGGAATCCTGGAGTTTGCAGTTTCAGGAGCTGGCTGGCCCCTCCCAAAACTGCAAACCCCAGGATTCCATAGGATGTTGCAAGTGGAATCATAGCGCTATAACAGGCTAGTGCGGAAATGGCCTCTATCTCTCCTTAGCCAAGAATGGCTTCAGTTCTAGGCTGAGTGAGAATCTTCTGCTCATTGACACACCTTCCTTTAGGTTATTTAGTGGTTATATGAGCCTGGCAACCAGCAACTATCAGCAATGGAAGACTGTTTCCATCACATGCTAAGTGGTTTAAGCTGATCTCCAGTATGACACAAGGAAAGAAGATGTCATGAGAGTTATCATTCTCTAGAGTTCAAGCAGCCACCTCCAGCTCACAGATCCTGCCTCACCATAAGGCAAAGTGAAGCAGCTGCTTCAGGCTGCAGATGTTCAGTGTTAGGCATCAGATTCCAAGCCCTCAATTTAACATTTGACTGCCAGGAAAGAAAAGTGCTTGTAAGCTTATCTGACCCAAGTGCCAGAATAACTTAACTGGTCTAGAGTACTATGAACTTTTACTCAGTTCACCATTTTAGGCAAGCCCTGCAAAAATTCTACATTCCAAATCTCTGAATGCAGTGGGGATGTAAAACAGGTGTAAGTGAACAGTGTAAAGACTGCCATTTCAACACAGTATAGCTGTTAGGCAGGAGGAGTGTGTGTTGATAGACAGTGCAGCTTATTGAGACGAATATAACTGTATGTCTTCCTTTCTAATATATCTAGTGTAACCAAAAATACCAGCTCTTTCTCACTTTCTGAAGCAGTGTGGGATGAACTGTTGAAGGGAAAATGAATATAGTGATAATGAAGACAACTCAAACCTTCAACAATGTAAAGTAATCAGGTGTGAGAGTTCAGATGGTGATCTTTGGTATAGTAATTATGTTGTGAAATGACATCTATAATAATAAAAGAGAATGCATCTCTCTACGTGTACTTGTCTCTGCCATGGCTCCAGGACTATGAAACTTAGACGCCTGAAACTTGGCATGGATTCAACAAGGATCCTACAGGGTGTGGCTCTAGGATTAAATTGTTTAATTAATTTTTCGTTAATTAAAACTCTTAGTAGTTTGTAGTACAATATCCAGCAACTATGTGCCAAACCATCCTTAACTAACAGAGGCAAAGTTGGACAGAACCATGGGAGAGTAACTTCTCCAGAGTACCCCTAGGGAATTCCATATCTGCTTCCTTCTTCAGGGCCTCCAAAATTTGAATGAAAAAAAGAGAGAACATATTAAAAAGTTTAGATGCTAGTGAGCCTGATAGTGAGCAAAACAAAACATAGAATCTTTTGGAGGAAAATATTCCCCCAAAGAAGAAAAGGCTAGAAAGATGAATGAATAATAATGGCTGAAGAGGTGAGAAGAGAATGAACACATGGAAACAGAGAGAATATCAGAGTAGAGGCTATGGAACTCTTAACCTTTACAAACCTAGATATTTCTGCTACTATGTAATGTTTAGTGGTTGGATTTAGCCACTCAATCGTGTAACAATGGGGTGGTTAGGGGTACCCCTGTATTTTAATTTTATTTCATGTGTTTGAAGGCCTGATGTTAACCTATGGAGTTCAACTACTCTCCAGTTTCCCCAGCTCATTTTAATCGAAGAGGGAGAAAATCCAGTGCACGATCTTTGGAACATGAAGGTGATAAATCTGTTCCCTACACTGGGACAAACACAATAGGTCACAAATATATGCATGCTCTGCTCCAAATAAGACCATATATCTGACAGAAATCAACTACAACAACTAACAACTAAAGGCCAAACTGAATGTAATATTATTGTAAAATAATATTAGTATGAGACCCAGTGGTTTGAGTGTTGGACTGTGACCCTAGAGAACAGGGTTAAATTCCCCATATAGCCCGGTTGTCGTAAGTCAGAAATGACTTGAAGGCACACAACAATGCAATTATTGGATCTTTTGGCTTGGCTTTTAATAAAATTAAGGACCTGAGCTGAATCAGGATGATGGCAAGAGGAAGGGAGCTTTAGCATTTTGTCACTACGACAGCCCTGAGAAAACTCTGGCCTTTTCATGGTATCAATGGGAGTTTTAATCTCACAATGAATTGGAAGTGTGTGAGAAGGAATTGGGTGCGATTGTGATATTGGGTATTTGCTGAGACAGCAATACACAAGAACAGAGATTTAATTTGGCCCTGAAGAAAAATTTCAGGTATGTTCCACTTATTACCTTCTCAAACCTTATCATATACCCAAGTAGGCTATATTGGCCTGTATTCAGAGATGTCACTGCAGTGATGACTAACGGGTGTCACTGTCCTGCTGTTCCACACAGTTGTGTAATTTAAGAATCAGCGCAGGAGTGGCTTTCAATGTAGTTTTTATTGCACAAATGGTTTCGCAATGTATTCATATAAGAGGTCATGTAAGCAATTGCAAAACCTCTTGCAGAACTAGTTGTGTAATTGGCTACACAACCCCTTGAACAAAAGCTTTACACAGCCATATCTGCAAAGTGGAACTATGCAACTATGCATCTAGTGCAACTGTGCTGGGAGAGAGTGTTAAATTGGATTAAGGACATTCACTTGAATTTTGTGGGACCTTATACCTTCACAACTTACTTACCATCTGTGGGAATTAGAATCGTGCATTTGTATGATATCCATATCCAGTAAAGGGCTGCTGTTATATTGTTATGTAGCAGAGCCAGCAAAGTGCCCAATGCACATTGGTATGCAATGCACATCACTGCATGATGCACATCAGTGTGCAATATGAATTGATATGCAAGATACATCACTGCAGAATGTGTAGCGGTGTGCACTGGGCACTCTTGCCAGTCTTCATAGAATCACAGAGTTGGAATCCAGTCCAACCCCCTGCTATGCAGGAAAACCCATCAAAGCATTCCCAATAGATGGCCATCCAGCCTCTGCTTAAAAATCTCCAAAGGAGACTCCACCGCACTCCGAGGCAGCATGTTCCTCTGCTGGACAGCTCTGATCGTCAGGAAGTTCTTCCTGAGGTTCAAGTAGAATTTCCTTTCCTGAAGCTTGAATCTGTTACTCCTTGTCCTAGTCTCTGGAGCAGCAGAAAAGAAGCCTAATCCCTCCTTGACATGACAGCCCTTCAAATATTTAAACATGGCTATCATGTCCCCTCTTAACCTTCTCTTCTGCAGCCATTACCTCCCTTGATCTAGACACCATACTCCTATTGATGCAACCAAGAATCGCATTGGCTTTCTTGGCTGCCGTTACACATTCTCACAATTCAGTCAAGAGTTTCTTACCACCTCTGTTATTGAGCAAGGTCTTCGTAAAGTTACATAACATAATAGGTCATACAGGATTCCAGCAGACATTTCCATTACCATCTTAGGCCCTTTCCACACGGGGGTAATAAAACGGTGTAGCGCAACCTCTGATGGAGGTCGTCTACACCGTAAAGTGGATTGGGGTGGACTACTTTAGCGTAGTTCCACACCCCAATCCACACTAGGGCAACTGGAAGTGGTGGTGCTTCATGCTTTTTAAAAACCACTTTTCAGGAGGTTTTTAAAAAGCACGGGGCGTGCAGCTGCGTGCAGCCCCATCGCAGCACCTGGTGTAGATTTGCAGGAGTGCGCAAGTGCGTGCCTGCAGATCTGCCGGGGGCGGGCTTTCTGACTGGTGAGCTTCTCCGGTTGGTGGAGAGCCTCCGCCAGTCGTAAGCTGCCATTTTGGACGCTGCAGGACGCCGAGGAGTGTGGAGCAGCAAACTCGCGCTGCTCCATATGGCGACGGACTTACCCAGTTTCAGGTAAGCTCCGTTTCAGCGTGTTTCCCCCCGTTTCTTCCTCCCTGTGTGAAAAGGGCCTTAGAGGTGTATATCTCCATATTCCATACTCCAGTCATGTCAAAGATGAGAAGTACTCTGTTTAGACAGCTATCTGAATTCTACCAATAAGACTCTTCCAAACAGTCACAATACAGCTCTGTTTAAGTGTATTTGATCAATCTGATTATAAAATACTAGGTTGTTACAATTTTTTTTTACAAAAATTTAAACACATCATTGAAGTGATCTAAAATAGGCCAGAAGAAGTTTTAATTGACTAATATTTGTTAGACATGGTAATTTGCCTAAACTACTCTCTAATGAACTACTAGTCACAAAAGGGCGGGGGGAGTTGCAATGTTAAAGATACAGGAGTTTCAAAAACCAATTTTGTACATCATCACACATAGCATGCTTGATAAAGGAAACTAGTTAATAATATAATGGTAAATACACCATGATCCAGAGTGTCTTGAGCTGGGAGCTGTAATATGCACATTCAGCTCCCACACAAAGGCAGCTCACCATTCAGTAAGCTGAAGACAATGAGGGGGAAATGGGAGGAAGAGAAAGGAAGTGGAATGTTTTAAGAGCACCTGAGAAAGTGTGTCAACAAAGGATTAATTAGTACTGTCCCTGCCAAATTGGTATAGTTGAAGGGTATGCATGTAAAGTCTACTCAGGAAGAGGGGGGAAAGGACAACCACATTGGCCTTCTATCCCAATTTTCACTGCTGTTTCCCACATTTTACGTCTAAGTTACAGACCAAAAAATGCATATGAGACATAGATTTTGGAATTTCATGGTTAAATAGGCCAAAATGTGGGTCCGTTTTCTCTGCCATGTTATACCTGCCTCCCTACCATCATTTACTGTCTGCAGTTGTAACAGAGATTAATTCCCATGTAAACTGGGCAGACTGAGGGAGACATCAGCTACCGTGGACTCATAAAGATTTTTAACTAGAGCTTGGAAAACTTGCTTTTTAGGGCCAGTGCTCCCAGAATTACTTCCTGAATCCTCCAGCCATCCAGGTTCTAGGAGCTGTTTCCCTTTAAAAAAAAAGTTTCCTAGCTCTGACTCCACTTAGATAATTATGTAAAGTGTTTTGAATGCTTGAAGTGTTATACAAATGTTAATTATCCCGAAGTCTGGCATCAATCACTTCTGACAGAATCAGTTTCTTGGTTGGATTCATATTGGCCAGTGGCTGCTTCTGCCTGTGTATTTGGCTTCTGAACGAGCAGAATGCAGAAACAGGGTGGAATTATGAGCAAAAACAGAGGAAATTGACATGGGTCAGAAGCAGATTTCTTTGGCACAGTGCACAACATGGTTCTTGCTTACTTAAAAATATTTCAAATCGTACCCAAATCTTTGCTCTGTCAGAGAAAGACTGCTGATCCACCCCCCTCCACCACCACCCCTTGGCAACTGTGATAATGTAGTCTGCATAATGTCCTATTTAAGTTGATTAGGAAATGGAATGTACTAGTATTTCACTGTGTACAAGTTTCCTTTATGTCATTACAAATCTAGCTTGCATTTCCCTGTTTTCTATTAAGAAGCCTTGCCTAGGCATGCTGACACTTGGTATCCCAGTTTCCTTTCCACAAATACAGCTTTACAATGGCTTGGAGAATAAATCTTAGCAATAAGTAGGAAACAGTTAAAATGACTCATACAATCAGATAAAGACTGAAAAAGAATATTAGAGATTTTAAAGCAGAAGGCGTACTGCAAATCACTAGCAGCAGTACAATAATCATGACACATGACAGAAGAGAAAGGTGGGGAGAGATCTCCCGGGAAATGTTTTCTAAATGTTTGTTGACTATCTCATAATGGCAATAATGACCTTGCAATTGAGCATATCCTGGGGTTTAAGCAGCAGCTGGGGTGAATGGTCCCTTGGACACCCTTCATGCCATTAATCCCTCCCACCTGGTCATTAATCTTTCTTAACGCCATGTTGCTTGATCATTTATTCCTTACATGCTGAAAAGGTTTCAGCTTTGAATGGTTAAGTGCAAAGTGCTATAATTTCCAGGCAGGGCTCCTGTAGGCACTCTTGAGAAGGGAGGAGGGGAGCCTAGCATAAGAGCTTTATGGAGTTATGTGCTAAAGAGCCAGGGGCGGCATGGAGGAACCTTAGAAGCTAGATAAAAGGAAAAGAATTAGTAATCAGTAAGTGTTTCAGTAGAGAAGATAAGTGTTTAATATATAGTCCAGGAAAATCAGTAGAGAATTTCATTTTATAAGAAAGCATTCAACTGCTGGCAGGTCAGGCTGGCAAAATGGAAAACTGGTTTATTAAGGTGCCCAGGACAAGAGGGGCATAAATTTATCAAGCATCGCAGTTCCTTGTGTATAATGTACCATTTTAAACTTCTATAATACTATTAGATGCAGAATTGGGCCTACTTAGAAGCAAAGGCAGTTACCTCAGGCAGTAGATTGTGATAAGGCAACAAATTGTTCGTTATTTAATTGATTACTGTTGTATTTTTACTTCCAAGGAGATCAAGAGTGGCATTAATGGAATTTGCTGTCTCAGATACCAAAATAACTTGGTTGGTCTTGGAAAGTATGCGTACTCTGACTTTAGGGGTGGGGCAAAAACATTTTTATTTTTATTTTTTTGTTTTCATTCATTTTTGTATAGGTTTTTCTATTACATTCTATGGCTAGAACCAGCATCCTGTCTGTCATTTCTATAAACTTTTGCAGGTGTTACAATAAGTACACAGTGGACAGGAAGTAGATTCGCCTATACTAACTCTGCTTTTCACTTCTACATGTTCAATGCAATGTCTGTGTATCAGTCCCGTGTACACACAATATGCTTGAGGTGGTGATTAGTAGGAGCAGCTGTCTTGAAAAGGCCAGAGAAAAGCAAGATGGACTCACTCTGCCCACTTTCTCTCTTATCCTCCCAAAATGAGCAAGGGTAGCAGCAATCAGCTATGTCATGTCTTATTCAAAGAGAAGAGTCAGTGACAGAAAAAAATACATAGCTGTCCTCAGGAAACGGAAGAAAAAATTCACAAAATATATAAAGAAGAGATGGTGCAGCAGTTAGAATGGTTGTAAAAATAAAAACCTTTGGGGTAGGTTATCTAATAAACATAAAACTGTTGAGTACACATTTTCCATGGAATCAGTTGATTGTCAGGAACAGGAACATGACCTCAATATAGTTGTTAGTGCCAGCTAAAGTAACTACTGAACAAACTGGAACTTGGTTAGTCAACACATCTATAACCTACCTTGATTTGGATTAAAAATCCCCCCTGTCACAAATTCAGTGGAATGCTTGCTTTCCCTCTCCACCTCAAGTGCCTCCTCTATCCTGTGTACAGATGACAACAAAGCCAGTGGTGTCTTAGTCTTGTCTAATATTGTCCCACAGGTCTTTTTAGGCTTGTGATTCTCTGTCAGAAATTTCTTTATGATAAACTCACATGAAATTGGGCGACGTTGTATGTGGGGATAGAGGAGAACCATTATTCAGAAGTGATCTGTATTGCAGATATTTATTGCACAGCTAATCTGGAAGGTGAAAAATTCTGGATCATCCATCATTAAAAGGTCACTTTGTACTAAGAAAGTGTCATAGTAAGGATTTAGTGCCTTTCCACACTACACTGTTATACTGCTATTATTCCACTTTCAACATCCTGTGAAATTCTGGGGTTTGTAGTTTATTGAGGCCAAAGAGCTCTCTGGCTGATAATTCTAAATGCCCTTCCCTAAACTGCAAACCCCCAGGATTCCATAGGATGTTGAAAATGGAATAATAGCACTATAATTGTGTAGAGCAGAAAGGCCCTAAGACTGAGAACACCCAGTTTCATGTCTCTACTTAGCTAACTGAATGATCTGGCCCAAACCAATCACTGTATTTCAGCCTTACCTACCTTACACAGCACTGTTGTAAAGGTAACATGCAGAAAAAAATCTATGTCATTTTAATTTTCTTGAAAGAAAAATAGAGAATAAATAAGTAGCATATTTTTTGCATTCCCTGGAGTATAGGCTTTTTGGATATTGAAAATATTGTTACGTATTTTTACATCTGCGATAGATTTAATGCCTTCTAGCAGCGGTCTAAAGCTTATTCCTATGACCTTTGACTGCTCGTTTGTTACAGCTCAACTGATATGAAGGCGAGCGGAGAGAGAGGAGGATCCCAGAATTTAAATATAGGTGATCCTTTAAAACTATTGTTCCTTCCTATTTTGTAGTGAGTGCACACTTTTACTATGCACAGGATTATTCATTGTACATGAGTTAATTATTCCCTCTAATAACACACATAGGGTTGTGGCTGGCCGTTTCTTACAAACATTTCCCAAACTGTGATCATATTGTATGGTTGTTATTCTTGTACAACCTCACAAATGGAATCAGAATAAGATTCCAGAAGGATGGGTCGAGGAAGCCACCCAACAGATTTTGGCAGCTTCAGGAGTGGTACATACTGACTGGAATTCACATCAGGGCACATGCTTAAGTTCGTCAGCGTCATCTGCCATTGTAGCATGACCATTCATCTGGACTTTTCCTCCTCCCTTCACAATAGTCCCTTCATCACTATGTATTTATATTTAATACATTTGTGGTTTAGTTATTTTACACAATGTACAATTCTTCACTGATTCTATATTTGCAGTCCAATATTGTGTTTTGTTTTACAGGGAATATAAATTATCATGTATATATGTGCTACATATTAAGTTTCATGCTCTGCGTAGCCCAACTCCAACTTCAGTGATAATTCAAAAGCTCAGTAGCAGCAGTACAATAATGAAAATTTTAAATGAAAGTAAAAACTATGTGGTGTGTGAAGAATAAATTATCTGCTTGGCCACAGCATGGTTATTGGAGGACTAGTAAAATCACATCATCCCTTTTCAAACACACACACACACACACACACAATTTAAAAAACTGCCTTTGATCTTTTTGATTATTAGATACACTTGCCAGTGTGTAAGTAAGAAGGCCAGAAATAACAAAGTGGACTGATTGATATTCTCTCCCTGCCTCTTTTCAGAGCTGCAGAAAGCAACCCATTTGCCCAGGGAGAATCATCTTCACTTCCTGATTAAATGCAATCAGTGTACATTGCCTGGCAATCTGGTCTAATGTAATAACAATCATATCAGGAGATAACTGCTAATAACTTCCAGTATTATACAGTATCAGAAATGAAGGTCAAAAACTGTGACTTGAAAGCTAAATAGGCTCAGCTAGGTTCTTCAAGGCACAGAATTGTTGCTTCTACCTAAAAGGTCACCCTGATAAATTCTTTAGTGGCTGACTTGTTTCACCTCTAATATAGGTAAGATTGCAGAAAGTGCTGCATGGTAAAATTGTGCGACATTATGCTGTTCATTTCTTTAAAGGTTTTAGCTATCAGACTCATTGAAATGTTCCTCATAATAGATTACTGCTACTCAGTCCATCAGGAGATCCTCATAAAACACAACATTGATTTTTTAAAAATTGAGCCAACCTATTTCTGTCGTTATATTATTAATGAAAAAGAATGTGGCTGATATGATAACAAGATTAAAGCTTCTTGAATCATAGTCTTCATAGCTCACCTCCTTGGTAGTTCAAATTCAGAAGTGGCTATAACTGCTGAGTGGGGTCAAAATTTCTGAAGTTTCTTAAAACAAGAATATTATTTTCAGTAATTTTCTTTTCCAATGACACAGCTATACCAGCTATATCAATCCAAAACTATACCAAACCAAACAGATTTAAACCATGAACCTTCTCATGATTAGGAAATTGTTTATCACCAGCATTATCCATGGCAGCAAATGACAGTTATAATGATTATATGGTGAAATAAATAAATAGAAAGTGCAATATATATGCTTTGACAAGTTGATACCACCATTCTTTTACCCGGGACTTCACACTATAATGGATCAGCAAATCAAAACAGCCAAAAATATATCAGCTGCCACATTTAAATTTTATATTTCTTCCATGTTCTCAAGAAATCTATATCTGTTCTCCAAAAACGTATCAAATTTTTCAACCAAAATTTCAGAATGTTACCAACATGGCTTTGGGCAGCAAGTTAGATGCACTTAAACTTAATGATTTCATTAGTTCAGTCCTGGACTCTGCCGTTTGCTGTCGGCCAGATCCTACAGGCAACATGTTCACCTTAGGTAAGCTATTGACTCTCTGCCCCTTTCTCCTTGATGCACCCAACCCGCCATGGGGACAGGAGAAGGACAGAGCCAGGATGACACTCATGCATGATGTCTTTCCAGTCCCATCCTTCTCCCATCCCTGGGCAACACAATTGCACTGCAAGTCATGATCACATCTCCTGCCATGCACCCACACTTACCTTGCTTGCAGAGGTTCTGGAAGTGCAATGGCTGCACTTCTTGCCTCAGTGCAGCCTGAGACAATACCTGGCTATGCTGTAGCAGGGATAGGTGTGATCATCAAGCTTCCTGGATCCCAGAGCTATTTACTTCCTGTTTTAAGACAACATTGTGCCTCAGCCCCAGCGACTTGTGAGGGTTCCTCCCTCCATGTTCCGACTGCTACTGCTGTAGTTTCTGAGGGACAAAAGAACAGCCAGACACAGCTCCATCATGCCTGGGTCTCATCAGCTGTGTGAGCCTCTTCCTTTATTCCAACTGCCATTGCTGTGGCTTCTAGGGACTGAAGAGCAGTCAGGTCCAGCTCCATGATGCTAAGGTCCCAGTGGCTATGACAGCGCCTTCATCAGTTGCCGGGCCTCTGCCCACTCCAGCACTTTCCCTATAAATGGGATAGTAATTGTTGGAAATCAAAAGAACAAGATACTGTTCTTCAAAATATTTTAATTATGTTTCTGTTATTATTAAAGATGTATTTTTCTTCATTTTATTTAGAATTGTTGGAGACTGTTCTGTCCTTTTAAAATGATTGCTGTTTCTTCTGATAAAGCTGGGGAGTCCTAGTCCTACCAGCAAGTGTGGTTACTTCTAAGACTGCTGGTGACTGGTATGTTTATTTGAGACCATGTAATTAAGCTGATGGAAGAACTACTGAAACAGCATCAAAGGTTCCCAGATGTGATCACCTGATCATTATGGATAACGGCCAGCTTAGTTATCTTTGTGGACTGAAGCTAGTTTGGATTAAAGCTAGTATTGTATATCTTTGTAGATTGAAGATCAACTTGACCGACCATAAATGAGAATCCTCAAGTTTGCAAATTTATTTTTCTGGATTTGAGTTCTTTGATAAGTTTCTTTTTCTCTTTCTCTCTATGTCTCCTTCCCTTTATGTATGTATTGTAACTTATTATACTGGGTTCTTTTTACACATCCCCGCTATTTGTTTTGGCGTGTCTATTATAATAAATTTTAATCCTGTTATAACATTTCTAATTATACTTATATTCACATTTTAGAAACCTGGTTCATTCTTCTTATTTATATATCTTTATATTATATTGTGTGTGTGTGTGTGTGTGTTTATATATTGACATTGATATAGATATTCTGCCTTTTCTGTTTCTGGTTGTCCCTTTTCACTGTGTGTTATTCAAAAGTATTTGCAGTACTATCTCCTCAAAGCAGGGGTGGGCAAAGTGTGACCTTCCAAGTTTTGTTAGACTTCAGTTCCTAACATTCCACACAACATATAGAAGGTCACACTTTACTTGCCTGTGGTTCAAAAGCAGAAAACACTACTCCCACATCCAAAGATACACTCACCATATCCTAGATCTAGCTAGTTTACAAGAGGTAGTCAGCCTGGAAAGGAAGGGATCTAAGGGACAGTGGCCAGTTGCATTGCTGCAAGCAACACCTCTGCAGAGTTAGCCCATTGTAACTGAATCTGATCCCATAATAGCAGTTCCTATGAGACAGTCCCTGGTGAAAGCAGAATGTTATATTGGAGTCAAGTGCTGTTACTCAGATAATAATAGTTTTCATTTTTATACTCTTTTATGTGAGGATGTCAAATGCTTTGGAGACTGAAGAAGTCTGCAGTTATTTTTGCACTATGTGGAGAAGTGCTGAAAAAATTAGATTAATAAAAGTGTGTTGACTCCCGAATTTTTCAACAGTTGCTCTTTTTAAAAAGTATAAAATGCATCTTCTGGTATTCACTAACATTGTTAATTAGTCTGGAGAACTTTAGGAAGATATTATTACAATCCCTATAGCAGTAAAGATTTCAAAGGTGACTTTTAGATTATTAAAAAGCTAAGAATATTGATTATGTTTAATGCATATTGCATTAATTTTTCATCTCTTAATATTAATGATAGGTATTTGTAACTTCATTGCCAGTGATTTCCTGCATATATTTCCCTGGCTAAGTATATTTTATATGAAAATAGGCACTGTATTCAAATCACACAAACCATAGCATGTGGATGAAGTTCTGTCCTTATCAAGACAACTGTAGGGCCATTTCTATTGGCTAGAACATGGATGGGCACCAGTGCTTCTGAGAGTGAGCTCAGGACCTTAGTGAAATTTTTTTTGAGATGGGGTGTGGAGGCAGACCCTCCAGAGCCAGTGTGGTGTAATGGTTTGGACTAAAACTCTAGAGACTATGGTTTGAATCCCCATCCAGCCATGGAAACCCACTGGATGACCATGGGCAAGCCACATTTTCTCAGCCTCAGAGGAAGGCAAAAGTAAACCCCCTCAGACCTAATCTTGCCAAGAAAACCCTGTGATAGGTTTGCCTTCAGGTTGCCATAAGTGGGAAATGACTTGAAGGTGCACAACAACAACAATGCATAAATAGAAGTAATGTAACCAGCACAAGTTATCCAGTAAGTTTCTTGGCCAAGTGAAGTTTGGATCAGTTCCTCCTAGTTTTGTTATAATACTCTTACAAGTATGCCACGTTGGTTCTGAATGAACACACAGGCATATACTTCAACATCCATAGACACATAAGCCTTCATTGTGTTTCAAAGTATACGCCTCATGGCATGGTTTCCCTATGGGGAGACAATATCCATGATGGAATATATTAAAGTATGAAAAAGTGCTCAAATTAACATATACTTTGTATGGGCTGATACAAACTACAGTACACTCAGTTCCCTTAGAAATATCAATCATAGCCCACAATGTGTTGATGTTCTCTTCTGCATTTCTCCCCATGTTTGTCCTTCCTGTAGCCTTATATAAGCACATAATCAAACATAATATATTGATACAAAGAAGTGAAACTATTAATACACTTCTTAACACTTAAAAACCAGCTTACAGAAATAATACCAGATTAGTGAAAATAATACATAGTGCAGACAAGAGACACCAAGTTAATCCTAAAGTTCACATAACATCAGCAGCCCCTAAAATTAATTCTCTCTTGTGATTTATATGATATACCATTTTTTTAGGCAAACTAAATTATAGAGACATAATGGCATTTTACAGAGGAATATAAGCAAAAGATAAATCCCTGCCTTCAAGAATCTAAGCATCTGGATTCAGACAGGAAGAGTGAGACTAAGACAAGAGAGGGTGGTGATGTTAAGAGGCAAGAGTAATAAGAAAGTTATGTCTCAGTTTTACAAATGCAGTTGTCCAGCAGCTGGACTAAGTGGCACTTAGGACTACAGCCTAAGTCAATGTGCAAGCGGTGGGTTTGATAGACAGCAGAGCAGGGGGCCTGTCCAGCATGTTTAACCAACCACTCACAGCCCTTGAAAGGCTGAAAATTGGGGGTTCTGGAGAGTCCATTCAGAGAACTGGTTAGACTTCAGAGGGAGTTTAAGGAGGGAGCTGCTACTGGAGTGTCTGAAGTGAATGCTCAGGAAGGATTAAAGGAGATACAAATTGAAATTTTGAAATAAAAAGTGAGTCATGGTGTAGTGGTCTGAGTGATGGACTAGACTCTGGAGAACAAGGTTTGAACCACTGCCCAGCAATGGAAATGCACTGGGTGACCATGGGCAAGTCACATACTCTCAGCCTCAGAGGAAGGCAAAGGCAACTCCCTCCTGAACAAATCTTGCCAAGAAAATCCTGTGATAGATTAACCTTAGAGTTGCTGTAGTCAGAAGCAACTTGAAGGAAGAACAACAACAATGGGAGTTTTGAAAAAGCTTGGAGTTTTGAAAAAGCCTGACTTTTGCTAAACCCTTTATTGCTATTATTGTTTTAACTACTGCCTAAGCATAACCAATTTAACACAGGGGTAGGCAGCTGCAGATGGGGTGCAGGGCATTTTTCAGCCTTGCACCACCCCATGAGCTATACTAGCAAGTCCAATGCAACTGGAAATCAAGTATTGCTACTTCTGGTTTAACTCTTATCTGGTTTGTGGCTGATTTGGGAATGTTAATTGTTGTGAGGGTTTTTAGGCAATAGTGGAGTAAAACCACTCTGTTTTGTGATAGTTTGAGACATCTGAGCATTAATAAACACATTTAAAGAAAATGGGACAATCTGTGGTCTTGGGGGGGCTTCAGCTGGGCTTTGAGGCTGAAATATGGGGCCCAATGAGTTGTATTTGGCCTATGGGCCACACTTTCCCCACCTTTGATGTAAGGGGATTGTGAAAATATTGGTCATGCATACACAAGCCTGAAACCAGAAAGAGTACTCATACTGCTCCATAGTGGTAACCAGGTGAAGTTTAAAACAAAGAGGCAAAACTTCAGAGTTAGTTGCTCTGTAACTGGCAGGAGTGATCCATGACAGTAGGTTTTGAACTTGGGTGTGAAGGAAGGATCAGAAGTCATGGAACATGGTGAAGCAGCACCATGAATGAGGAAGGGTCAGGGACAGGCAAAAGCAAGGACTGGTGTATGAAGGTTGCCCCAAGATTTTTATAAAGATGGATGACTCATTTCTGTAGGTTGAAGAGTCAATTTTATACCTCCCCAGATATAACACTGGCCACTCTCCCAGCCCAGTTGGTATGCCACTTACCTTTGATTACAAATTGTGCTGTTAGACTCCAGCAGCAAGATGTAACCTTCATTAAATGTAGAAAGTATTTGTTTAAAAGGAAGCAGAAAACCTACTACAACAAATAAATCAAGATCCTACATCACTATGTAAACTGTGTGAATGTAGTTACAAGTGACCCAAGGGACCTACTTTAAACTCAAGCCCATCTAAAACTCAAGAGATCCTCTCTGAGCAACAGAGGTCTGTGGTGTATGTGAGTGGGGAACTTCAGCATGATGTGGCTAACCCTCACCTGCCCCCCAAGACAAGGAGAGACATTAAACACATCATCATGAAACATATCATTCACCCACACTGCAGACCTCTGTCACTTGGAGCAACTCCCTCAAGTTTAGGGTGAGTTCTTGGGAATGTTTACAATCTTGGCAATAGTGCATCAATTGTAAAAATGAAGCATATCTGAATATGGAGCAGTTACAGATCTTTAGATTATGAATCCATTACTGTAATGAAGGATGCCAGCCATATTTTCTGCTTGCTTGAATAACTTTTCCCAGTTTGCTGTGGAAATCTGGCTGCACAGTTTCAGAGGACTCCTATGGGGACAGCTATGGAGGTGCCAATAAACTGCAGACTGTGTGATATTCTTCTCTGTTTTAAACCATTGACCCACTGGAGTAAAACAATATGGGTTCTGCCACAAGCAGGAATACATTTTGAGTCTACACTGAAGAGGCATGACCTCATGGGTGTTGCTGTAAATGACATCATCTGCCCCAGATGCAAAAATAGCATGACTGTCCTTGAAGGCAGGGAATGGCACTCTGGTGCTTTGCTTCAGGCTAGAAATAGTCTTGGGATGGCTCTAAGAGCTCTAGACATAAGGGGAGTTTGAAAAAGTGTTCAGAGTTGTTTTAGACTGCAGAAGCGTCTGGAGACCTATTTGTGTTGACAAATTCAGAAAGTGTGCATTTTCTCATGATTTAACAACAACAACAACAAAATCCAACAAATCCCAAAAAGTAACTTTCATAATAACATTGTCTTCACTGGTTTCTTTTTACCCCACTGAGAATCACAGCAATTTTGAATCCTCAGAATTTCCACCTCTAATTGCTAGAAGGGTTCATTATCAGCTGTCGAAAGTGCAATACATCAATCTCGCAAAGCTGCTATACAAAAGACTTTCACACATCTGATGGACTGCTGTGCTAAATACATCTTAATTTGTGCTGCATCTGCTGTTTTCTAATTTGTTTGTCATGCTGTGAATGCTACAGTCTTTGCTACAGCAACTCCCTGGTTTTGCTTGGAAAGGGGAGGGGGAAAATCCCCACTGACTCAGAGAAGAAATGGCAGAGTGCCATCATTGTTCTTCTGTTTTTCAGAACAGTATCATGTCTTTTTTATATACTGAAGAAAATAATTAGTCTTTTTTCCCCATAATATGTGCACCTAACTTTGTGGGTACACACTCACACATACACAGACAAAACACACACTAGCTTCATCTTAAAATCATATCTGCATGTAAGCACAGATCAGACATTGTACATTTACTTCTTGATTCAACAATTAACATAATGGATTTTTTTTAATGAAGAAAATAACAAGTGAGTTCCTCCTCCCTTTGCTTATGAAAATAAAGACTAAAGCTTAAACCTATGAATAAATACATAGCATATACTGTACATTTAATTTTTGACCCTACAAGCAACATAATGGAATTGCAGTTTTATATCCAGATTCTTACTTATGCCATGAATATTTTTTTAAATCAGAGTTTTGTTTCTTGTTTTAAGATAGCAGGAGAAAATGAAGAACATTTAACTAAACTGAACTACTCCTGAGTCTTAATATTTAATGTTTCCAATGTGCTGGGAATCACCTTGCCCTGGCCAATTCCATTGAGTCCACTGTTTTTTTAGTCCACCTATGAATACAGCATCCCACCTAAGGAAACAAAATTAATCTAGTGCTCTCAGATCAGTGTCTGCTGAATCACAGATTAAGACCAAGCAGCCAAACTGGGTGATGCAGCAGGATCCAAAACAGATCAAAGGCTCAGAGTTAGGAAAAACCTGTCTAAATTGCTAGGAGGAAAATCAAGCTCACTGCTATTCTCTCAAAGGAGATAGTTTGTTTTAACAGGTACACCAAGTGTGAAAGACCCTGGTGGGGGATGCTGATGAATTTGCACTGCAGTCACCTCTGCTGTCAGTCCATTAACCTTCAGGATCACAGAAAATCATCTTTTGAAACAAGAACAGGGGAGAAAAAGAAAAGAGCCTCCTTCAAAGCTTCACAGATGGAATTGTCTGTGTGTTCAAGAAGCTTTTTAGGGCATGAGGTTAAGAAGACATCCATCCAACAATAATATGCATTATTTCCAAGCATAAGGACTTGTTGAGTGACATCAGTCACAGGGGAGATAGCTTAGGGATACTGAGGCTGAGAGGAAGAATAGCACAATCAGCTTTTCTCAAATAATTTTATAATGTCAAGAATTTCAGTCATTGCAAAAGAACCTTCTGTTGTTGTTATGCAGTGCTATATAACCTCTGTGTGCATGTGTGTGTGTGTGTGTGAGAGAGAGAGAGAGAAATCATAGATAGTGTTCCTGACATAGCTGCCAATCTTTTTCACCTAGCCCAGACATCATCTTCTTCAGCACGGAACGTTGTTGATAAGCAGACCAAGGTTTTCCATGAACATATGGATGGCAGATTTTATACAGCTTTTGTTTTTTCATCACATCTTCTCTCAGCTTGGGAGTAGAGGGACGGAAAACCATTTACATGTTGCCAATCTTTGCTGTCATCAAGTCTGAAGGAAGAGAACACATGGTAGCTTCATCTTCTACCACTGCCTCTTTGCTTTTTTCTTTCCCACCCAAGCAGGCTTTATATGACTGACAAAGTCAAAAGCAAATCAGAGCTGTTGAGAAAGTGCTGCATATTTGATCAAAAAGGCATATTGTTCAGGTACTGCTGCTGGAGGGGGAGAGGTAGGAGGCCGTGGGAGGGGGAGTGAAAATCCTCCGAAAGGTAACAGCATTTGTAAAGGTTAATCAATTCAGCTAATTGTAAATGCTCTCAATTGTCAGTCTCTAAACAGAGCCCTTCTTTTGTAGCCAGTAATTCACTGTGGAATAGAGCAGTGCTAAGCTGGAAAGCCAGAGAAAGAAGAGAAAGCAGTCAAATTCCTCATTACTCTCTTCATGTTGTGCTCAGCCTGCATCTGGAAATGTCAATATATATACCTCAGGGAGACAGTCTTTTCTATCCACCAGTGCTCGCTTCCTACCTTCTTTACACACTAAACAAAGTAAAGGGCCTAATCAGCATGAGGCAGGAAAATGAAGAGGTATCAGACCATTGATCTTTTCACACGCTACCTTAAGGCTGTTGTGTCCGAGTAACCAGGGGAGTGCTTGCTGCAGCAGGTTTTTAATTTGTGATGATAAGCAAAATGAATCTGTCCCCATTAAAGCACTCTGTGAAGGTTTTCCTCTAAACATTTTCAAGATGAAAGGTATGCACTCATAGAAGGGTAACATGTTCCACAGAACACTCTGGATTTTTTTTTTTATTATTATTATTTCAGCATTGTCATAGTAATTATTTTCCTTCTCTGCTGCTTCAGTGCCTTTTCTTTCCTTTTTGATTACAGCTTCTTTTCCTTCCTAGAATAATCTCAGAATGAATGTAGACATATTCAGGTGTTCATAACAGGCTTAAACTGAATTTGTGAGTAGGGAAAGTGTGCTAGCCCCACCCTTTCTATCATTGCTTTGCATATCCACCCAATGTGGAACCTCTTCTTGATCTGTGTTCCCAACAGGATGGACAATCTCTGCGTATTGGGAGGGTGGGAGTTGCATGCTCCCCTTACTCAGGTATTCAGTTTAAACCTATTATGAATGCCTGACTAAGGTTAATGATGACCACATAGCTAAACCACGTAGCTAATCAGATTGAGCAGCAAGGCAGCTTCTTACAAAAGGCAACCAAAGCCAATTCAGAAGAAGAGCAATGCTTCCTGCATTCCATTGCCTTCACTTTGAATAGGGAAAACATAGTACAGCTGATTGAATAGTTGCTGGGTATAAAAGGGAAGGGAATGTAGTTCTTGTCTGGGCTGCCAGGCAATACGGGTACCTCCCAATCCCTTCCCCCACCCCCACAATCCCCTCTGGACCATGAAGAAAAACTGATGAATGGCAGAGATACTTTTCTAGAGATAAATATGATCAGTAAATATGATCATTAAAAGAACTACATTTTTCCTTTTTCCTCTCATCATTAGTTTCAGGAAATACAGAACTAGCAATATAATCTAGGTTATTTGTACTAATTTTGAATAATACTAAGGTTGTCAGAACACCCAACAAATGTATGAACGCAGCTTGAGAACTGAGAGAGAAACAAAAAGATCCAGGACTGCACTCGGAGGGAACAAACATCATGTGCCATATATTAATCTCAACTAGAATAGACCATTCAGTCAGTTACTAAAAGGTAAATCCCATTGATCCAATAGTCTCTTCTGGGTTGGACTACAAATTAGAATTTAGACCAATGACTGTAACATACTGCGGAATTACAACTATTTTTGTGATGTAATTGTAACTAGTGTTTAGCATAGTTTAGTAAACTTTATAGTTACAAGGTTGTGACTGCCCTAAACACTTCAAGTACTGTTTCATGATGCTCCTTATGTTCTTGTGTGGTCATTAAGGCAACAATGAAGTAGACAGAAGAGTGTGTTTCATACCACAGACCAACAACTTGTAATGTTCATGTGTTTCTTTGCTTTAAAGTAACTAGAAATAGCTATATTTGGCAATATTGGGAAATGTGAAAGTAATGAGATATTTTTTGAAAGTTGTAAGTATAATTGGAATGAATGTATTTTTAAGGCTTTAAAACAATAATTCTAATTAATTATGTACTATCTCTCAATTCTGGGAAATGTAGTCCATGAAAGTAACTTTATGAACATCTGCTTCTAGCTGTGTACACGGGTTAAACAAAGCTATACCATACAAAATAACACAAATGCAATGAATATTCATAGATCAAGAAGATTTTGGTTATGAATATAACATTTTGAAACATTCTTTATAAATCTGTGAAAGGTAACCTTGCATTCAAAGCAATTGGAAAACAAAAAATAGGCAAATACTTCTTCTTCTTCTCATCATCCTCATCATCATATTTTAACCTTCATTTGCAAGTAAAAATGGAAGTAATGGTGGCTAAAATAAAAGCAAAATAGCAAAAATAAATAAATAAATTACACAATAAAACTAATAGATAATATGGAGGCATATAATATGATATCCCTCTTGCAAACTTTAAAAAGAAAGTGGTTGTGGAATGGGTTACATAGACCTCCCTGCTTTCTGCTGATCATCACTTGAAAGTGCCCTTTCTCTCCCCACCACCCATTCTTATTGTTACAACAAGTTCTGGGTTGGGATTTACACATTTGCTAATGTAGTAACAAAAGATCATACATATAGCAAAGTAAGATCAAGTGTGGATCCGCAATGGAAGACCAAGGTGATTGTGCAAATAAACACTTGCTATTTTATGGAGCACACTATGGAACTAAAATGTAGGATGGAGCTGTTAATGTTTATTTATTAGTTGAGATATTTCCACTTGAATTGTGGTTTCTCATAATGTAGATTGACATCATGGTTCCACAATTCTTAAAAATGCTCTTTAATTATATTCAGATATCAAGGCCAAGTATATGCAATAAATAATAGTCTTATTTTCTCTAGAGATCTGAAGATTATAGGATCTCATCACTGTCCCATACATGTTCCCCTGACAGGTTTTCTGTGGGTGGGTGAGTGTGTACTGCACTAAGATGGAAGTTTTTCTTTGAAAAAGTTGACTTTTCAATTCAGGTACTCAACTTTTACTTCTCTTCAAATTTCACTGAAGTATTGTTCAACTCGCTTCTTGACTAAAGTAGCTGTTTTAAAAAATCAAACCACTTTTAACAATTGGAAATCACTCTGTACAAAGCAATTTAAAATTATTGAAGCAATTTTATAAGTGCTTGAATTCTGAGGTGATTCAAGACCTGATATGTGCAATATAGATAGAGTCATTTAAAATTATTAGAGCACTTTTTTAATATAAGAACTTTGCAAGTTGTCAGGTTTTGACTCCTAGGGTTGCATAATCCAATAAAGAGAAACCTCCCCTTCTGAAAGCAATTCAACCTAACTGATCATATGCCATGACTCTCACAACAACAACAACAACAACAACAATCCTGAAAACATGTGTTATTTATTTGTTATTTTTTTAAAAAAAAAATAATCACTGAATAATAGCACCTTTGAGACAATACATTTTAATATGGCATTAGTTTTCATCAGCACTGTTGACTTCATGATACACAAAGGCTTATAGGCAGCCCTCCATATCCACAGATTCTGCATCCATGGATTCAACCAACCACAGCTTGAAAATATTGAAAAAAAAATCCAAAAAGCAAACTTATTTTTTGCTATTTTATATATAGGATGCCATTTTCCTATATCCTTGTACATAATGGGGCTTGAGCGTCAACGGATTTTGCTATCCACTGGGGCATCTGAAACTAAATCTGAGAACATACCGAGGGCCCACTGTATTTGTTTTTATTTTAAATTTTTATTTTGTTTATATCCCACCTTTCTTTCTGGTACAGGACTTGAGGCAGCTTACAGCATAAACTTAAAGCAAAGTGCAGTGGAAAAACAGTGGGTTGTAACACTAACAAAACAATTTAAAACATTTAATAAGCTTAAATGTTAAATAAACATTTAATAATCACAGTAATAAGCTCAGTTCTAAAACAAATAGTTGAAACACATTTCAAGAGCATAACAAGAAACAAGATGGAAGTACAATACCTTACAATTCCACCGCAGGAGGTCAGTGGCCAAAGGCCCATCTCAATATGAAGGTTTTAGCTGAGTGAGGAAGGAGAACAGTGGTGGGGTCAACCTACGTTCATATAGGGAGATCCTTCAAATAATCTGAGCCCAAGCCACCTAGGACTTTATTGGTCATAAGTATCACTTTGAAATGTACCCAGAAACAGACCAGTAATCTGTGAAGTTGCTAAGGAGTTTTTGTTTTCTCTGTAATTTGTTTGCACTTTAATAAAAGCTTATGCTATAATAAAAATGTGTTGGTCACTAAGATGCCACAATACTCTTTGTTGTTGTTTTTCCGCAACAGGCTAATACAGCTACCTCCTGCACATTTTAAAAAATGGTTTACTCTAGTTCTATAAAAACAGTTTATATATGACATAGGCTTTTAACAACTGTGTAGGGGGTTTGATCTGGGTACATAAAGCTCAAATGCCCAACATTATTCTCAAAACTATTTTTCTGAGCTGAATTTAAAGAAATCAATGCAGCAAATCTTCTAAAGGTGCCATAAAATGGTGTTTAAGAGCAGTAAACCCATAGATAGCCTGTGACTTTCTTAAATCTCCTAATAAAACAGGTACGGCTTTCACAGTAAGTCTGACCAAACCTTCTCCTTCATGTGTTTCATCCAGGCATGGGAGATGGCATATGATTTTTCCAGTAGTCCTGCCAACCAGTGCCAATGTGCTCACTCCCTACAGATCTCTGGTGGCTTTGCATTCTGTATTAATCTGAAAGGGGGCATAATTCAGTTAAAAATGTACACTGGGGAGGGCAACCTCCAGCCCATGGAAGATGGTGGCTTCATTGTCGATGGAGCAGTGAATACACTCTGGGTTTTTCTCAAAACTTTAAAGAGGTATCCAAGGAACTGAACCTATGTGTAAGCAAGGGCTCACCACTTTGGATAGCTCCTTCAGTGTTTAGATTAAAGTGCTTGCTGTCCCCATTTGCTGCTGCTGTTGCTGAAACAATGTGAGTGAAATTCACCATTGTCAAGATAACAACATATAACCACACTGCCAAAAGTCAGCAGCAGCACTTTAAAAGATAGGGCTTTCTCTCCTTTCCTTGCAGAAAGGTCTTTCTGAAGCCTGAAGGAATGTAGGATGTGGAAGGGTGTTCTGTTACCCTCGTGTACCTAAAAAATAACTAGTTTTATTGCTGAATTTTGGCAGCAATTTTCATGACAGGTGTGAGATCCAGTAAATGTTGCTGAACTGTGGTGACATCGAGAAATTTATTGATGATGTAGCCCATGGTTTCCCCAATCCTAATGTACATGCTTGGGGAACTTGGGGAACTCGTTCACATAGTTGAGCCATAAGTACACATATCAGGTAAGCCCTTCTTCAAATTCTTGTCATATGCATGCCTGCTAAAATATAAGGTCAATTGATGCAACAATATGGGTGTGTTTGGGCATTCTGTCTGCTTCTCTTCACACATTCAGTGAATGTGTGAGAGTCAGTGGAGTGTCTTTTGAAAGTAAAGCTTGGAAAAGTTATTTTTCACCCTATAACTTCTAGAATACATTAGCTAATATAGCCAGTTCTGTCTGAAAGACTCTTCTGTAAGTAACAAGTTTCAGAACATATTCATACACACATTACTAAAACCTGGTGGGATGAGTCTCATGATTGGAATGTAGGAATAGGGGGATATAACCTATTTTGCAGAAATAGACCAAACAAGAAAGGAGGAGGAGTAGCCTTATATGCCAAGGATGTTTTCACATATGAAGAGATCCATGACTTAAATCCAGGAAGCCAGGTGGAGAGCATCTGGGTAAGAATTAAGGGAGTAAGAAACAATGAGGATGTTATTGTGGGGGTTTGCTACAGGCCTCCAGGCCAGCCTTGGATGATGCCTTCCTGGAGCAGATGACCACACATTCAAAAAGGAGAGATCTGGTAGTAATGGGAGATTTCAACTGTCCTGATAGATGTTGGCAGTCAAATTCTGCCAAGCCCACGAGGTCCAAGAGGTTCCTCACTTGCCTTGCAGACAATTTCATGGTCCAGAAGGTGGAAGAGGTGACAAGGGGATCAACCATTTTAGATCTGATCCTGACCAACAGGGATGACATTGTTGGAGGTGGTGGGATTCTTAGGAGCGAGTGACCCTGCTCTATTGGAAGCCAGTAGAAGGAGAAGCCAAGTATAGCCAGACACACATTCTATACTTTAAAAAAGCTGATTTCTGTAAACTTAGAGAGTTACTTGCTGAATTTCAGTGGTCAAGAATACTGGAAGAGAAAGGAGTTCATGGCAGATGAGAGTTTCTGAAAAGCGAGATATTGAAGGCACAATTTAAAGTTTATGAAAAGTGAGATATTGAAGGCACAATTTAAAACTGTGCCAATAAGGAGGAAAAATGGGAGATGTCTAAAGAAACCAGAACGGTTGACTACAGAACTCTCAGCTGAACTAAGTGTTAAAAGAAACATATACAGGAAATGGAAGAATGATGAAACCACCAAATAGGAATTCAAGCAAATAGCCAGGAGATGTACGGAGAAGGTCAGAAAAGCTAAAGACAGAATGAACTCAGGCTTGCCAGAGACATTAAAAACAATAAAAAGAGCCTTTTTAGATAGATCCACAGGAAAAGGAAAAACAAGGAAATGATAGGGTCGCTGCATGGAGAATATTACTAATGGGGAAAAGAGAAAAGATTGAACTACTCAACACCTTCTTTGCCTCGGTTTTCCCCAAAAGTATAGAAGTACTCAGCCTGGGGGGTAGGGAGCAGATAAGGAAGGGAGGGAAATGCAGCACATAATAGGTAGAGAAGTAGTACAGGAATACCTGGCTAAACTAGATGAATTCAAGTCTCCAGGGCCAGATGAATTACATCCAAGGATATTAAAAGAATTGGCAAAAGTCATTTCAGGACCACTCAAAAAATCTTCGAGAACCCTTGGAGAACAAGAGAAGTCCCAGCAGACTGGAGAAGGGCAAAGGTTGTCCCCATCTTCAAGAAGAGGAAAAAAGAGGACCCAAATAATTATTGCTCGGTCAGCCTGACATCAATACCAGGAAAGATCCCAGAGCAGATCATTAAACAGTCAGTTTGTAATTACTTAGAAAGGAATGCCATAATCACTAAAAGTCAACATGGATTTCTCAGAAATAAGTCATGCCAAACTAATCTTATCTCTTTTTATAATAAGGTTACAAGCTTGATAGATGAAGTGAATGCTGTGTACGTAGCTTATCTTGATTTCAGTAAGGCCTTTGACAAAGTTCCCCATGACATTCTTGCAAAGAAGCTAGTAAAATGCGGGCTGGACAGGGCTACGGTTAGGTGAATTTGTAATTGATTGACCTACCAGACCCAAAGGGTGCTTACCAATGGTTGCTTTTCATCGTGGAGAGAAGTGACTAGTGGGGTGCCACAAGGATCTGTCCTGGGCCCAGTGCTATTCAACATCTTAATCAATGACTCAAGTGAAAGAGTAGCGGGCATGCTGATCAGATTTGCAGATAACACCAAATTGGGAGGGGTTGCTAATATGCCAGAGGACAGGATCAAAATTGGAGAGCTAGGCCAAAGCAAACAAAATGAATTCCAACAGAGAGAAATGTAAGGTCCTGCACTTAGGCAGAAAAAATGGAATTCACAAATATAGAATGAGGGACACGTGGCTGGATAACAGTACATGTGAAAGGAATCTAGGAGTCTTGGTAGATCACAAGCTGAACATGAGTCAGCAATGTATTGCGGCAGCCAAGAAAGCCGATTCTTGGTTGCATCAATAGGAGTATGGTATCTAGATCGAGAGAGGTAATGGTACCACTCTCTTCTGCTTTGGTTAGACCTCATTTGGAATACTGTGTCCAGTTCTGAGCACCTCAATTCAAGAAGGATATCGACAAGCTGGAGTGTGTCCAGAGGAGGGTGACCAAAATAGTGAAGGGTCTGGAAACCATGCTGTATGAGGAACGGCTTAGGAAGCTGGGTATGTTTAGTCTGCAGAAGAGAAGGTTAAGAGGGGACATGATAGCCATGTTTAAATATTTGAAGGGATGTCATGTCAAGGAAGGAGAGGGCTTCTTTTCTGCTGCTCCAGAAACTAGGACAAAGAGCAATGGATTCAAGCTGCAGGAACAGAGATTCCACCTGAACCTTAGGAAGAACTGTCCAGCAATGGAATATGCTGCCTTGGAGTGTGGTGGAGTCTCCTTCTTTGGAGGTTTCTAAGCAGAGGCGGGATGGCCACCTGTTGGGTGTGCTTTGATGTGTGTTCCTGCATGGCAGAGGGTTGGACTGGATGGCCCCTGTGGTCTCTTCCAACTCTATGATTCTGTGATACCCCAGAAGATACATCCAGAGGAATAAATCAGGGAGGTTGTACTGAAGCCCATTCTAAAGCTTTGCACTCACAATTCTACATAAAGTATTGCAATTACTTGTATAACTGAAGCTTTGCTGTGTGTGTGTTTTGTGTGCAGTTGGATCCAATTATGCCACTGGAAAAAATTGTGCAGTTACAAAACTAATGTGTAGTTGGAAAAAATAGGAGGGATACTAGATTCATTATTTATTAAGCAGTTAAATTATGGTGTTTTACTGGCAATTTTGGTGTGAACAAGAGAAGCCCAGTTTTAGAGAAGTATCAGTTTTGGCAGTGCTGATCTGATGAAGCAGAAGGGATGGCTCTTGCAGTGCCACTGGGCTAGGATTTCTACTGGTGCATGAGCCCTTGGATTGCCCTCTTAGTTAATGAACTAAGATAGACTCATACATGAATTCTTTCTGTATAGCAGTTTAGAGTGACTGATTTCTGTGAAGAAATACCCACTGACACAGGGTATAAGCAAGGAGCAAAACATGCTGGGTGTTTGTTTGTATTCCACTTTTTAAAAACCGGGCGGTAATTTGTGGAGTTGAAATATCTGCTTTTAAAAAATCTTGTATAAGACTGACCTGAATAATGCTATCTTATTACAGTATACCCAACTCACCTTCTCCCCGGCTATTATTTTCCACCACTTCTTCTGACTCCTAGGGGGGAAAGGACCATACTATGGCCCTTTCCACATGAGGCTGGTGAATTGGTTCGTGCCATTTCTTACTGGATTTTCTGGGCTCAAAACAAGGTGGACTTTCCCTCATTTCCTTCCACACAGCTACTGCATATGTTCCATTCTGATTTGGAGGAGTGAATCCACACTGCCTCCACTGTGGCCAGTCCCACTACTCCCCTCACCCCGCCCCATCTGCTGTGATTGGCCCTCTTTTTTTTTCTCTTTTTTTTGGGCATGGTTTAGTACGTCATTGCGTACGTGTTTGATGTGAAAGTCCATACTACCCCCTGGCCCCTCCCATGAGCCCTTCCCTGACCACCAATTCACACTGGCGCAAATGTATGTGTCTGCACCACTGTAAAAGTGTGAATCGGATCAATCTGGAAAATTGAAAAACCGATTTCTTCTGGTTTTCAAATAACGTGCTTTACCACCACATGCGGGCGCATTTAGTCAGAATTACATGCAGAATGAAGGTAAATAAACCGAACCTAGTCCACTCCAACATGCAGAAGACCTCTGTGGCAAGACACATTAGCCCGCCTTAATAACTGCATGTGGAAAGGGCCTATATATTATCATAAGTACTGCTCCCATGCCCACAAACTCACTCAAACTAGTGCTGGTAGGTAAGCTTACTGGTCCACAACACCCCATTCCCTGAGATTTAAATACCAAAACCAAAAGGGCTGGGAAATTGCAATGTCACAGGGACAGGTCATTGTGATGTCATGGGGTTGGGTCCTTTGTAACATCATACAGAAACTGGGTGGAAGAAGGTGGGAAAAGCATAGAACTACTGAGTCAGCAGACCGAGGCCATGCAATGAGGTCAGCTCACGTGACCATGTATTTTGCTTACACATTCTGTCAATCCAAGGAGTATGGTCACATGCAAACCTCTCTATTGGCAATGGTATTCTGGGCCAATACATATGGTTACCCAAGCATTTTTAAAATGTTTGTTTGTTACATTTATATCCTATACAGAGAGCTCAGGGTAATATACATTGCTGCCCTCCACCCACTTTATCTTCACAAGAACATAGCAAGGAAGGTCAGGTGGAGCCAGTGGCTCTCTCAAGGTCATCCAGTTACTATCATAGCTAAGTGAGGACTTCTACCTGGATTTCTCAAGCATTTGTCCAAAATTCTCACCTATACACCATCAGTATGTCAGCTGCACTTGTGATATTTTTCTATGTCTGTGTGTATTCCCTTGATTGTTTTATCAGGTCTCAGAAACTGTGTTGGAGGATTCTAGGAACCAATAATATTTGGCCAATATTAGCAACTATTGGATGTAAAGCTGTCAATTAAGGTATTCCTCCGACCCCACCCCAGAGTCATCAAAGTAGATAGAAGCAATTCACAACATTAAAAACCTCTTTCCACACCAGGACATTCAACAGTAAAAAGTCTGGCACATTTGCTAAAGGCAGGTTCCAGCATGGCATGTCCCCCTCCCCAAATGTGGTATATGAATGGGACTAACAACAGCTGGTGATGGAGAGGAAAAATTCAAAATGGGTCCAATGAAACTGAATCTCTAATTCAAAAAGCTCAAACACTGTCCAGTTTGACAGCACTGTGTACAACCAAAAAAAAAAAAAAAAAGCTTCAGAGCATCAGAAACAGAGTTTTTAAGCTGAAATATCTCTTTCCTCTTGAAACTCATCTGCTTAAATGCTTTGGGGGTTTTTTTGTCTGTTTTGCTGCATATGTCATGGATAGAAGCAGAAGAACAAGAATTCAGACAAATCCATCAGTGGAAGCTTAACATTGGTTAAATATGAAAAGACAGGATGCTATTGTCATTTTATTCCATCCATAGATAATTTACTGAGGGATCAGTTTCCTTCTTAATGGGGTAGCTATCTGTGCATCACCAAATGTTCCCCGAAAACATTCTGTGATGATATTTACTTGTTTGGGATTGATGCATCATTTCGTAACACAGTAATTCAGTTCTATGTATCATGAATAAATAAATAAGTAAATCATAAATCATATATTTCTAAAACTATGAATGAAAAGCTTTCATGAGATATGTTGTGTCCCCTTACATTCTATTATTAAAATTTATGTATCTATCCATAGTTACTAGCAAATCAGAGGTTAAACTAACTAACCGCTGCCCTCACCAGGGTCCTTCTTGGCCCAGGGCAGTGGCGACACACCTACACACTGCAGCCGACACACTAACATGTCACGACACACAGTTTGGAAAGCTTTCCTGTGTGCTAGAAAGTTCAAAATGTGCAGGAGGACCAGCATCATTCACATTCATTAGGCTTTTGACCCACTGAAATAGCAACAAATATTTTTTGTTCTTTTCTATTTCTTTAAGTGGAGTCACCACTTGAAGCAATATTGCTGGGAAGTACTGTTACATTTATGTTTGTCTTGTCCTAATGGTCACCAATGGGTTAAGTGAAGGAAAGAGTGTCCAAAGGCTCTGCAATCATTGTTTATTCCAGCAGGGAAACATTTTTGTAGCCCAGCAGATGCAAATGACTTCGGTACATAAACACTGTTATTTTCAGCATTGTTGATATACGTTTACTAGCATTTCCAGCTGTATCTGTAATGGGGAGAAAAATCTTCCCCATGATGCTGTGAGTGGAAATGGAGGCCCCAGGAACTTGTATCACAGATTCTGGGAATGTAAAAGCACAGCAAACTCTTTCACTGGGGAATTTTTATCTCTCCTGATCATGAGCACAATGAAAGCAGCATACATTTTCAGCATGCTTAGCCCACTGAACTAGAGTTCAGTCTGAAAAAATATTTACTCAGACTTTATGGTGCACCTCGAAGGAACGTGCAAATACTTTGACTAACAGAGAATGGGATTTAACTGAATGTCTCCTTGTCAAAGTGCTCTGGTTGGAAATGTGAAATTTTTCGGTCCCAGAATTTCTCCACCAGCATGGCTGGGGATTTGGGGAGTTGTAGTCCCACAAAGTAACTTTTCCAAGCTCTTATCTAGTTATTGTTGATTATTCAGAAAACCTAAAATGATCACTTTTTTCTTCAGTGAAGAAATATTAATTATATTTGTATTATATTTCATCATTGCAGCATGGAAACTACTTCTGCAAGGTAGAATGCAATGCCATATTGGTGATCCATTAATAGACTGGCTGTTTCTCACACCAGAAGAACCTCTCTTGGGAACTAGCCTAGGAAGTTGTCAAGTCATACACCAGAACAATAGCAGGGCCTTTTTGAGTGGGGGCATTTACCCCCAGGTCTGGCATATGATGGTGTCCCACAAACCCAGGAGAGCACATAAACACTTACATTGCTGCCTTGTTCTCAACTCCCAGCTGTTTTCATTCAAAATCCTAGAGCTCCATAAAGTAATATTAAAAATGAACTTTACTGGTGGCAGAGTCCCTTTACCATGACAGCATGAGAAAGATGGTTGCAATCAGAGGCAGTTACAATAACAACCCAACCCAATCAGTCTGGTATTATATGTATACCTCATCTTTTTCCCTCAAAGGAACCTGCTGGAACCCATGTCTGTAGTCCCTCAACCCCTGCAACTGGTCCTCTCAAGCTCCCAACCCCCATTTTTCAAAAGTAAAACCAATGAGATTTGGGGGCAACATTTACTCCAAAACAGCTCCTAAAGTGTGGAATTCTGTGAAAATATCCCCACCCTCACAAGCATACCAAAACCTCAGTCCCTTTCAACATGGTGGTAGGATGTGACTTCCTGTCACCATTTTGAGAGGGTCTGTTACCCTGATCTCTGGGGGTCCCGGGAGGGACACCCAAATAACCAAACAACAACAACACTTTGGGGAAAATTAGCTGGAGCACTCACTAAAGCTAGCAAGAGGCAAGTTAACTTAGCAGGATCTTGCAACCTAGCATCTATGGGGTCAGGCCAATCAAGCAGTCAGACAGTTTGAAGTAAGAAAATTGATGTTTTATTAAATACAGACAAATATTAAAGACACCACAGTCACACAGCTAGCTAAAGAATCGGAAATGGGGATTTTTAGAGGGAAGCGGGTGATACGACACCTGTCTCGTAGTCCTGGACCTTGAGAGTGAAGTCGGGGTGCGAAAAGAAGCTAAGTGCGTTTAGCTGAGGGTAGCTCGCCAAGCAGAGTGGCAGCAAGGCTGGATGGAAGTCCGGAGCGATCCGAGGAAGGCCTCGGAATCGGGGGGTTTTATAGGGCGAATTGTGACTGCAGGCCATACCTTACTCGGTGAAAACAATGTGTTTTGGGTGCAGGACAAAGCTTTGGAAAGGTTTTAGGATGATTGACCTAGAGCCAAATTAACAATAGTGTAGCCAGTATGCAAATACGGAGTGCTTACTACAGCTTTGTCAGGTTACCTGCTCGGGGCAGGGAGCCTTTGTTAGTATCGCACATGTGCAATGAGGTCCCTGAAGCTATGAACCAGCTCTGTCTGGCCTGCCTGGGTGGATAATGGAATGTCCAGTGATTATCGGCTGTGCCTGTTCACGTGCTTGTCCAGAGGCCTTGCAAACACATGGAGCGGGGTGGCAGAGGAAAGCCGAATTATTTGATATCAAAGAGATATCGAGTGCTCTCTCCGGGTAGGCCTGGACCGCAGTAACAGGTCTGCATAGGAAAATGGAGATATTCAGGCTTGCTGTGGAACCCCAATGCTGTTGCCCATCCTGACATTGTAGGCTTAGGGTCTTGGGTAGTGTCCAAGGGATCTGTGTGTTCACAAAGTCCAGTAGAGTGCCATTTAGTCTCTCTCCTCCCTTCACTCCTCAGTTAAAAATGATACAGGGCACTAGTTTTTTCTTAACTCTCGCTGAAGTTTTCCTAAGCTGTTACTATTGCCATTGGCTACAATATCAAAAACTGACACTTCCAGTAGTAAGAAGAGAGACTAGCTAAAACTGTCCCTTCTTTGTTCCAATGAGAACATTAATTGGGGAGAATAACCCCACTGGACAGGACCAGAAGAAATAAGGGAGAGAACAGTTTTGATTGGACACAATCATCAGGAAAGCTTGGGAATTCCAAAGGGAAAAAAGGAAAAGGATATATCAAGTAAGAGTTATCCCTGAAGAAAAGGCCAAAATGTATTGATTTTTTTTCAGTATCTGCAGTCTCAGAAGCATACTTTACTTTGGGAAGGCATTGTCATCCATTAATTGGCCTGAATCAACTTAAACCTGTGTAATGCAGCTATTGAGGCTGCTGATTTTTTTCAAGGAGTAGTCCCTCTGCTTTCAGCAATTTTGCTGAAGGATTTTTTTTAAAAAAGTAGACTTAATCTTTGGATTTACCAATCCTTCCTTTCCCTTCTGACTAAGAAGAGGGGGGAAATTGCTTCTGTATCCTGCATAAGTGAAGTGGTTGGACTCATTCCCAGGGCTGTCATCCACTGGCAAGATGCTGTGGCGTGTGGGCTTTCTTGATGAGGGAAGGTTTTCATCCCACAGCCAGAGATGTCCTCATCCAAATGCTTCTTCCAATCCATTTGTAGAAATGGTCCCTGCTGAGTAGCTGGCAAGCTTAGAGTCAGAGCACTTTCCCATACCACAAGTGTACTGGAGGACCCTGCTAAACCCTCACAGCTGGTGCCAACAAATATCAACTACTCTAGATTGTAGTTCCCTGTCTCTTAAGTCTCCCTGGCACAACAACAGTGCCTCTGCTCCTCTACTCTGGGCCACAGCATTGTTAATTCTGGGAGTTTTCCAACTGATTAATTGTTCTGCAGAGACACAAAAAAGCAATGTTCTGCAGGCTGATGGCTGTCCACAATATCTAGGCAACACTTCAACAGTGGAGCCATTGCATAGCCTTCTCTAGTTTTTCACTATCAGAGTGCCAGTTTTCTGTCTCTGCCTGGCACACAGTTTGGCACATGACAACTGTAAAAACAAAATATATGGGCAATATTACAGCTGTGAGTTTGAGCTCAATCAGGAGTGCTATATTTTGTTGAAGGTGGGAGAATGTGATCCATTCAATTGCTTCAGTTTGAGACACAAGGGGAAAAAAAGCAAAGAACTGTATTTTAATTCAACTTAGATCTTACTGCTAAACAATATGAATAAAGACAACAAACTGATTTTGCCCATTCAGATTTCAAAGCACTGTGGTCCATAGATCAAAGCACTAAATACACACTTATTTATTTATTTATTTATTTAAATTTTCTCCATGTTTCTAAGCTCTTATTTGACACTGGACAATTATTCCACCTCTAAATTTTCAACTTGCCACAACCTTTTAAGATAGGTCTAAATCTTCAGTCTGCATTAACTAATTAACTAGGGCATCAAGTACTTGTTCCAGTAACTGGTTTCTTGTATCGTCAAGTATTATTAACCAACCAGCTTTTATATCTTGATTGAAAAACTAACCAGCATATGATTTGTTATCCCAACACCTTCTGAGAATTTTATTCCAGTGGTGCAAAATGAATAATGGAAAGAACCATTAAAGAGACAGGGATGATAATGTGTTTTTCTTTGCCACAATGGAAAGAAAATACATTCCCAGTCCAAAGTGACTAACAATTTTTCCCAAAGTTATTTTCCTGACTAAAAGAATAAGTGAGCAATGAATGTTCTGTTTGTGCCAGTATGATATCATAATCACAAGTACCCAATACCATCTTTCTTTGATCAGTGGTTTATTCATATCCCCTATGAACCTATTGTGCTACATATGAACTGTCAACATTCCATTGCAAGTGATAATGTTATCAATCTAAAAGAAGCCAAAAATACAAAATGTCTTAAAAGAAACTCCAACAACCAGAATTTCAACAGATACTCTGAGTTTATTGCAGACATTCAACAGGGAATGAGAAACAACACACACAGTTCTTGCTTCTTATCACTCCCACAATCCTATTAAAATTGCAGAGAATGGTAGGCGACATGCCAAAGATGCAAAACATGATAGCAACTCAAATACAGAACAGGAGGTTAGAGACAAAGAATGTAGACATTATATTAAATTGCAGTTTAACTGTTTGGGTCCATGTACCTGAATAACAAGTAGAGGCAATATGTCTTAAGTGCTATTTATCATTATTAAAGGCACATAAAAGAAGTGATATTATAGGTGACTACTGATTGTCATTTGAACAGGGAAAAAATATTATTCACAATCCAAGCAGTAAGAAAAAATAAGCTTCCACAAAAAAAAAAGCTTCTCCTCCTCTCTGTCAAAGGCACAGCTATTTCCTTGAGTGAAGTGTTGAACCCTCCTGGGATGTTATGTAACTAAAAGGTAGTCTGAAGCTTGGTTTTTTTTTTTTTAAAAAAATGGTATAAATATACAATGAAGCCTGTACAGACACTTCCGTTGGCAAGGGTGGACAACATGCTGTAATTTCTTATTAGTAGCTAATATTCAACTGCAGTCTAGCTCAAGAAAATTGTAAATAAATTTTAGTATGAAGAGTTTTGTTTCTGAGTAATTCACTATTTTTGCGCATGGCTCAGAAGCATTCTGCTGTGTGAACTGCAAAAGGATAATGTGCCCCAAGGGATATTATTTTATTTCAGCTGTAAGACACAAGATGAGATGACTTAGTTGAAATAAACTGGAATTCCTCAAATTGATTACTCTTAAGTGTTCAGAAGGTGAGTGAATGCCTCCCTCACCATTTTTAAGAGACTATTAGCTGGTTTTCTTCCTCACAAAAACTTAAAGCATGGTGCCAGACAATAATTCACTTCATTTCAGTAGTGGAAGTAGTGACTAATTTTCTTAAAGAATATCTTTGTCACCATTTAAAGTGTAAATAGGCTGAAAATGCTCAAACAAGAATGGCTTGGGTCAAATCAGCAGTCTCCCTAGAAGAGATAGGAGATGAAAACTTCAAAAACAAACATTGGGAGTGTGGCAAAACAGGCCACTACAGGTGAAATATCCCAAGAAGAAAGGAGCTTGATAAACGAGGAAGTTTTACACTGTCAATGAATAGAGCTCCCATTATTGCTAGTTTATCTTGGCATTCAAGTAGAACTTAATTTAGGGAGTCATAGCAACTGGATGTCAACAATTAAGGAATTAAAACTAGAATATATATTCCATACATTCTCAGGAATCCCAACCTCCTTTTTATATATTAACATTTTAAGAAAGATTTCAGAGTCTTCAGGCCTCTTGAAAGGGTTATAAAAAGGGCCAGTGGTGAAATTCATTCTATAGGTCAATACTGTACTTGCATATGCCCAAATCTAAGTCATAGAGAAGACCCATGGAAGCAACTGTTGAAGAATAAGTAAACATTTACATATATCCTTGTTGATTCAGTGAACTACCACTAGTCCTACTAGTAATTGGATTTAGGCCTTAAATGGATAAAAATAGGCTCTTAAGTGCTTGGTTACCAGAAAACTATACAATATGCTTTCTTAGGAAGTGATTGATTGAAAAAAAATCATATTGAAATGTATTTTATTATCCTGTTTTCCATGCTTCAGAAATATGAATATAATTGAGGAAGGACAGATCTTATTTTAGACTGTATCAGGTATTGATAATAAGAAAGCCTAACTACAAAATGAAAGGCCAACAATTCAAGGTTACAGCCAGCAGTCAGTGAGACTATTTGGGCTATTGAAGGGTGGATCAAAGAGGTTTAGCTGGATCAGAAACATCTGGAATCAGAATAATCAACAACAGGAACGAAAGTGCTAATAGTGTGCTCATGTGATCAGGCAGATCTTCAAATCACTTCCTCTTTTACAGAACTAGATGATACTATCATTATTGGAAGGACTTTTGAAAATCTTGCAAAACTTTGCACTGTATTCCAGAGACTTAGGGCTTCATGATAAAAAGCAAAACTTTCAAAACTGAATGTTCTTTCAAAAGAAAGAGAAATATTTAAGATTTAAAACATTTGGTAAGAGTAGCAATGGATCCTGGAAAAGGTAGGGGAATGAGAATATGACCAATGCCATTGTCTGGTATAAATTCTGTAATGTTCTGTAATCCCCTCAGATTAATGGTATCTCCTTCTTAGTACCTGTATCAACTCTGTTACTTCTTGTCAAACTACCAGTTAAAGGCCACACCTACATAATTGTTGAGATTTTAGATTAGCTACTTAGTTAGGTCTACTTAAGTACAGGTTGGCCCTCCATATTCACTAGGGTTAGCAGCACGTGACCTCCCACAAAAATGGAAAAATTTCAAATATCAAAATATGTATGTGTGCGTGTCTGTGGGAAAGGGGATGAGGTATGGTGGGGAGAACAAATACCCAAGGTCCAAACCAGGTCAGGGAAATGAGAGGGGAAAGATCAGCAAGGTAGCCCTATACTTCCTCTCTCACACCCATCTCCTTCCTTGGGTATGGTGGGGCATCAGGAGAAATATTGGGCTGTGAGCCATCTAGCAGCTGGTTGAAGAGAAGAAGGAATGGAAGTAAACAGGAGATGGAGCTCCACATGCTGATTGATAGTTACTTGCTTTATTATATTTATTAAAAACCCAAAGCATTTTGGCCTCTACCAAAGTTGGCCTTCCTCAGGGGCTACACTGAAAAATACAAATATTAATATACATTTCATTTTGTTGAATAATGTAATTTATATGTTCCTAGAGATTATAATTAATTTGGTGTTGTCTTTCTTAATGTATTAAATAGAATTATATTTGTATCTTTAATGCAGCCTCTAAGAAAGGCCAACTTTGATAGAGGCTAAAAATGCATTGGGCTTATTATAAATATAAATAAAGTAAATGATTATCAGTCAACACATGGAGCTCTGTCTCCTATTTACTTCTACTTTTCATGCATGTTTGTCAAGTTCTCTCCTTCAGATAAGGAGGTGGAAGAGGAAGAGGAGGACCAAAGGCATATTTTTAAAAAGCTGCTGTGAAGGAAGGTTCCCTTGGAAAAGAAGCACCTGAAGTTGCAGGGTCAAGTGTTGAAGAAACTCTCAAATACTCAAATCCATAAACGTTAAACCCACAAATGTGAAGGCCCAACTGTATCTCACCCCATTCTGACTTAACAGAAAGAAGCCTCTGAGAGTGATGGGGGTCTGGACTCCTGTCAACTGAGTTGCAGCAGAATGATGTTTCTACCCCAACTTTCATGAGCAATCTGCAGTGTGATAGTCAGAAGCAGGATCCCTGTCATAATTCTTCCTCACAGTAGAGATCACAGGAGACGGTGGAAATACAAATGTCAGTTGCTGAACTCAGATCAACAGAACAGACTTCTACCATTCTCAGAGACTGCTGCCTGTTAAGTCAGGATTGGGTGACTTTTGCGATCCCCCATTTTCCCTAATCTATTAAACATGTAGAGATCCTGAATGTGATTCAGTTAAGAATGTATAGCCCCTCTTACTTCAACATACTCTATTTGCTGGCGTATAAGACTCACTTTTTTCCCCAGAAGATACTGTTTGAAAATGTGGTGGGTCTTATATGCCAGTGTAACCTATACATGGGCAAATAATATTTGTCAGCATATAAATGGAGTGCATCTTATACGCTGGTGTGTTACTGCGGTTCAGGCCTACCTGGTGATAGCACTAGATATCTCTTTTGATATCAAATCATCCGGCCTTCCTCTGCCACCCCGCTCCACGTGTTTGCGAGGTCTCTAGACAAGCACGTAAACAGGCGCGGCCCGCAATTGTTGGACATCCCATTCTCCACCTAGGCGGGCAGAACAGAGCCACTCCATTGCTTCAGGGACCTCCCTGAAAACACTTCTTGCTTAAGCGCGACTCTAAACAAAGACGCCCGGCCTCGAGCCGATAGTCTTACAAAGCCAAGCTAAGCACCTTGCATTTGCATACTGGCTATACTATTGTTACATCTGCGCTAAGTCCATCATGTTAAACTTGACCTTTTCCAAAGCTTTGTCCTGCTCCAAACTCACATTGTTCTCACTGAATATGGCATGGCCTGCAGGCACAATTCACCATATAAAAAGCCTCTGATTCCGAGAGCACCTCTGATTCCGAGAGCACCTCGGATCGCTCCGGACTTCCATCCAGCCTTGCTGCCACTTTGTCTGGCGAGCTCCCCTCGGCCTCCATGCTGAGTTTCTTCCCTACCATCTTCAGCTTTTTCAGGACTATGAGAAAAGGTATTGTATCACCCATTCCTCTTGAAAATCCTTATTTCTAATTCTTCTGTTAGCTGTGTGGTTGTGGTGTCTTTACTGTTTGTTTGTCTTTTAATAAAAACATCAATTTTGCTATTTTAAAACCTGTCTGACTGCTTGACTGACCTGACCCCGTAGACATAGGGTTGCAAGATCCCTGCTAAGTTACCATGCCCCTCGCTAGCTTTAGTGAGTGCTCCAGCTAATTCTCCCCAGAACTGTGTTTGTGTTTTGGTTATTTGGGCGCCCCTCCCGGGACCCCCAGAGAACAGGGTAACAGGTGCGTCTTATACCCCGGCAAATATGGTAGCCATTCACATACTAAATAATTCTTTATCACTATAAACATTCTTATTTATACATTTTATTGATCATTCTAACATTTACCTCAAGATTTAGTTATTTTACAGAAGAATACAATAATTCATCTTCACACATTGCCATCAAAGAACTAAATGTGGATTCTAACCTAGCACCCCAATCTCCCATAGAAAAGTAGAACCCCTTGTCATTCATTTAAATGGTGAATTTAATTGCATATATTATCTTTTGTGAACCATCTTACCAGTCCTCATTTCAGAACTGTCAGTTCTAACATTTGAATAGTGGGATTTTTTTAAAGCACTGCTATTTTCTCAGGTTTATTATTCAATATCCAGGTGGAAATTATAAATGCATAAGGCTTTGCTATTTATTTTTCATTACTACTATTACAACAAACCATTATTAATGTGGTATGAAATGAAAAATCTACTGCATAGCTAATAAAAGCTTTTAAACCAGTAATACCTCTGAATCCTTCCAAGTACTAGGTGAGCCATTGCAGTACAGGAATCAATGAAATTCACACGTAATGCAATGGAACAGTGGAGCAATTATTAGAACATTTTTTCCCCCAAAATACCTTAGGCTTTTGATGGTTACTGACTAGTCTCACTCTTTAAAGTTACAGCCAACAGTAAGGCTTTAAGTTGAACTGGATTGTGGACAAATTGTCATATAATGTATGTTGACAGTTTAATAACATGGGTTACTATCCTTCATTTTCTTTATGATGTAATACATCTTTATAGGAGTCTCCAGGGATCTCCAGCATAATTTTCAGGGCTCAGAGAACTCAATAAAGCAAATGACTCCAAGTAAGGTTTTTACCTCCTGTATTGTATATTTTGGGAATTTTCCTGAAAAATAAAGAGACACTAGGAATTGGAAAACATTTTCCTGATGTGACTTTTTTGTTTTTCTTGTCATGTATTAGATTTTTAATAGTACGTTTCATATATCAGTTAAACATTCTTTTTAAGTTCTTTTCCATTGCCATCCCACTTTCTTTTCTATGAACAACTGGCTTCATTTTCAGATCTCAAGGGGAATTCCTTATTCAGTAACAGTTTGGTCCACAGGTTTGGGGGTTTTTTTTTGTCTTTGTTGTTTAATGTGATTCTTGCAGTGCAACAGTTAACAGGGAAAATCAGAAAAATGAAGACTATATATCCCAGCCACACTTCTATCAAAGGGATGGAGTATTATAATGTCTTTTTTTTTTTTAGTTTCTTTATATGGCCAAATATTCAGGATGGGTCTTTGACTGTTTCACCTGCCTGTTGTTGTTGTTGTTGTTGTTGTTGTTGTTGCTACTACTGTTGTTGTTGTGTGCCTTCAAGTAATGTCTGATTTATGGTGACTCTGAGGCAAACCTATCACAGGATTTTCTGAGCTAAGAGTGTGTGACAGGCCCAAGATTGCCCAGTGGTGGCTCTCTTCACTTGTTTACTGTTTATTTTTAGATTTGCATCACACTTAAGATGGTTTTCAGTGAAAACCATTATAAAAAAACAGCTTCTGCAATCAGACAGTATCATCATTAAAACTGAATGAAAAAATCAATAAAATTCATCACGAATCAAGACACAAAGAAGACCCCAGTAGTGCAGGACATGGTTTAATGAAATAAAAATGCTTTTACAGCACATTTAAAGGGGCCACTGGTGTAGATGACTCCTTAGTCCAGTCACTGAATGCCTGTCTCAACATCATCCAAGAAATACATCATTTATTGGGCCATGATAGTCCCATAGTAAACCCCACTAAGACTACACACTTGCAGACACTTTCTTTGGTCCATGTTAAAGAATTTGAATGGGTAAAGGGTAACTGTTCATGAGCAAAAGTTATTAATTCCCTTTCATTGAACATGCAGCCTTTCTGGTTCTCCAGGCAGGTCCCCTGTGACTCTCAGCTTCTACTTAATTCCCTGCATGTTTTCTGTTATAGCAGGTCACACACATTTAGACTAATTAGTCAAAAGATTTTGGCTAGGGAAAGCATACAGATGTATTTCCAACAGCAAAATCAAAATCTAGAGAATAATTTAATTCTCATATTACCTTCATTCTATTTGTACAGGTGTTGAAACTTAATCTAAAATAAATAGATATATTCCAAGAACTGTAATAAATCAACACTGTTTTCAGTGAAGAACATTCACACCATTTTAAGCAGCATATTTTTGAATAATATAATTTCTTGTGAAGCTTACCATAACAAAGCATCTGGGCAGGTGTTACAAAAATAGAGAAAATGTACAATTCATAAATGTAGATGCCCAGGTTTATTGGATTCCCTCCTCCTCCTCTTCCTCTTACCTGACTGCAACCTATACCATTCAACAATTCTCTCCTGAAACCTTTGGATAGCAATTTAAGAGAGAAGCATAGCTTGCCATGAAAAGGACAGGGAGTGAAAGGCAGCCTTTGCCACCCATGGGTGCACCAAAATCTGGATCCAAATCAGTCTATCCATTTGCTGTGTATGCCATACTGTGTTGAAATTAACTACAACACACTTGTATTTCACCCAATTTTTTTACTATTTGTTTCTGTTTCTGAAGTGACATATAATGATTAAGAGGGTTTCTTTTTTAGTTAGGTAATTAATTTATATCTCACCTTTCTTCCAATATGAGACCCAAGGCAGTTCACAATAAATTACCACAAAACAATTCAATTTGCTTAAGCAAGGTAAACAACCATTAGATCTGCTTAGAATATCAGCTGTTCCAGGAATTGAAAATGGAAAGAAAGTACAGATAGCAATAGATATCCAGTAGGAAAGAGCCCAAACCAGCAATGGTTTAGACAGTAGTACTAAAAATGTTGTAGGGCTCCTCTAGCTGGGACAAATGAGCTGGGAGGCTGCAATATTTCTTACTGTAGTTCTCAGGCTTTTTTAAAAAAAGATAAGCAAGAATTTTATTGCCATTTAGGAATTGGTCATTATTTAGTTAAACTGCAACAAGTAAATCATTATTCAATTACACAATTTCTAACTCTGTCTATAGATCATCAGCTATTGGGTAATTTTACACACAAACTTGAAGCCTTGCATTACTCAACTACAAAGCATTGAGAAGAAATTTAGATGTTCCAAAAGATACATATTTCTCAACGTAGAACAAAAAAAACTCCAGATGTTTACAGAAGATGACTTTCCCTTCAGTGATATTAAAAGAAGCTGGTTTTTTGGTTAAATAACCAGATGACATTTTTGTGGAACTGGGCTACTTTCTGGTGGTTTCCAGCACAGACTTGAACACTGGCCATTCCCACCCTTAAGCAGGTCTCTAAGACATATCAGAGCAAAGGGGTATCCTCCTCTTCTCCTCCATTCTCTCTTTTTAAAAGAAAAATAAAGTGCAGCAGTACTTCAGTGAAATGTCAGTTTTGTACTATAGCACTCTAAAGAATTTTTTTTAAAAAAAAAAGCCCAGAGAGGAGAAATTTCTTGATCAAACCATAAGACCACTTCAGCAAACCATGGTCCAGTTTTTGAAAACTTTGGGAAAGCCCTAATGCCCATCCAAGAAATCACTATAAACAGTCCCCCCAAAACAATGGAACAAGTAGCTGAGGAGGCAACAACAATGGCAAATCCTGGCAAAACACAAGGAGCTGTATCGCAAGAACTTATGTTTCCTTAGACCAATCTGGAGCAACCCACACATCTTCTGCAATTTCTTTTGGACTACATATGATCTCCAGAGCAGCATGTGAGTTCTGGACTTGTGATTGTTTCTTGCCCCATCTCTTCCCAGTTTTCATTTCACAGAGCTAGAGCAAATGGAATAAAGATGTTTGCACATATAGTTTTATATCTTTCCCCATCCTAAAATATTGCAAAAGTACATTGAAAGCATCCTATGCAACCTGTTAATTTAGACCACATGTTCATCAATTTCTTTTGCTTTGCCAGCAAAAATTCCACATTAAACCATTCTGCCATCAAGCTTTCCATGCCAAACAAGTTTCATATCCCTTACAACAGGATTTCTCCATGGGCCACACTGGAAATTTGCCAAGGCCCTCAGGCCTATGTCTAATTGGGATGTGCATTTACATATAGCAGTTCTATCATGAAATAGAAATGGAGGCATGTAACCATGACATTTGCTTCTGCTTGCATTGCTGACTGGGGGAAAATGATTTTGGATCATCAAATCATAGTCAGGGGAAGGAATGACAGTTTTTCAAATATTTAAACTTATTGGAGGAAACATCCAATTGTTCAATATTTGCATTAGGCATGAAAACACACTGGGTAAGATCTGACACTCAACATGCACTGAAAAGGGGGAAAAAAGGATAGCAGAATCCAACAAAAACAGCAGGACAATCTTCCTTTCTCATTATAACCTCCCAGTGCACTGCAAAAACTGGATCTGAAGGTCTGGGACTCCCTCCAGAGCTACTTTTTGGGCAGTTCTATCAGAGATGAACACCATCAAAAATATGCAAAAGGAAATAGACCCTGTATAATCTGGTTGTTAGCTCACACCTGGGACCCAATAACCTGTTTGGGAATGTGAGAGATAGTAGTGCATCTCACAAGAAAAGTAATTAGTATTTGCAAGCAATTAGTATTCCCAGTTTGCTGGAGCGAAAGCAGTGCTGGGATGGAGCAAGCAGTATTCTGAAAAAATATGGTGGTGACTCACCACACAGGAAATTCATAGTCTGAGGAACTGAATAGGAAGGTCTATGGGATCTGCCATCTCAAGAAAAAAAATCCCAAAGTTCTCTCTAGTGTTCCCTATACTCAGGCAGTGGAAGCCACCAGGGTGTGGCAGCAGGAAGGCGTGACAAGCATCAGAGTAACCAGAGCCACTGAAATCCAAGGCATAGTGTGTGAGAGAAATTTTACAGCAGAGATGGAAATTTTGCAGCCCCTATGCTTCTGTATTTCCCTCTAGTGCCTCACTAAGTACAATCCTGAATATTTCATAGAATGGAGTCATGCCAGTTAAAGTGGGATCATAGCACCATAACTGTGTAGTGTGAAAAGAGCTCTGCTTTAGACCAAGCTCTTTGTATTCATTTACATTTATATTTAGATCAAAGTGCGTTACTCGGTGCTATAGTCCTCATGACCAATGCCAATGCAAAGCAAAAGATAAGATAGTAGCCTCCTTTTCAACATACAGAGGCCAACGGGACCGGCAGTTGAATCTTACTTCAGCAGTGCTGATGGGACAGCAACACTCACCACAGCTAAATAGATCAGGCTCAGTGAGGGACACAAAGACAATGCACAGAGCTCCATCTGCCTCCCAACCCTCAGTGACTGCTGCCTGAGGTGGCTGCCTCAGTCTGCCTAATGACAGGGTCAGACAGATATGCCACTTCCCAGTTGATTACGTTTGTGTGAAAGGTTTGAGCTTCTTGTAATGTGGATGTGATTTTCATGGTCTCAGTCCCTATCTTTGCCTGTCTGCCTCCTGAAATCCTATTCTTATTTATTTATTTGTTGTTGTTATTGTTGTGTGCCTTCAAGTCATTTCTGACTTGTGTCAATACTAAGGTGAAGATATCAGGGGATTTTCTGGGGGCTGAAAGTGTGTGATGGGTTTCCATGGCCCAGCGGGGAATCAAACCCTGGTCTCCAGGGTCGTTGTCCAATTCTCAGATCACTACACCATGTTAGCTATCTTGACTTGCCCAATAGGTACTACCTGCCTATTAGACTTGCTTATTGGAGAGTCCATTTTCATCAACCTGTTATGAATATACATATTGGACTAGTATTTGTATGTCACATGACCAGAACAATTCCTGTGAAGATAGCATCTGGGAAAAGTACACTCATGCTAATGAAAATTGCATTGGCCAAATGCACAATGTTTGGACCCTTTTACAGTATACATTTACAGTGCTGTCATTCCACTTTAACTGCCAAGGCTGCTTCCTATGGAATTCTGGAGTTTGTAGTTTGGTGACGTATGAAAGCTCTATAGCTGAAAATTTTAAAGGCACCTCCCTAAACTGCAAATCCCAAGGTTCCATAGGACAGAACCATGCCAGTTAAAGTGGAATCATAGTGCTATAATTGTATAGTGTGGAAGAGCCCCTGGTTCACACATGGTTTGCCTTGAAAAGGTCAGAATTCCATGCATGGAGAAACAACATAGCATCATCAGTATCAAAACCTAAATACCCTAAAGAGACCTGATCCTATATGATCTTAGAAACAGAACAGGATCAGTCCTGGTTAGCACTTGGATGGGAGAACTCAAGAAAATGTTGTAGAATATGGCCCTTTCCGCACCGGCCTATTAAAACTGTGCAGAGCGACCTCCAACGGAGGTCTTCTGCACCATGGAGTGGACTAGGGCAGACTACTTTTTGTAGTTCCGCACCTCAGTCCGCTCCGGAGTGACCGGAACTGGTCACGCAGCGTGCTTTTTAAAAACCTCTTTTAAGAGGTTTTTAAAAAGTATGGAGCGCACGACCCCCTGTCGCTCCGTCGCCGTGCTCCGGTGCAGATTTGCAGGCGCGCACTAGTGCATGCCTACAGATCTGCTGGGGGCGGGCTTTAGGCTGAAGAGCTTCTCCAGTTGGTGGAGAGCCTCCGCCAACCGGAAGCCACCAGTTTGGACACCAGAGCAGTGCAGAGCGACGAGCTCGCACTGCTCCTCGTCTCGACGGACTCGCCCGGACCCACCAAAAAGCCAGTGAGTAGCGGCAGGGAGTGTTCCCCTCGCCGCGTGTGGAAAGGGCCTATATTTCAGATAAAAGAACTGGCAAAACCAGCTATGAGTATTGCTTGCCTGAGAAAACCTTGTGAAATTCATAGGATGGCCATAAGTCAACAGATGGCTTGAGTGCACATGCATCAAAGCAAAATCCCTGACTGTGTGTATCTTCTCAAATCAATTTTTTTAAAGAAAAGGAGGTTAACTACACATCAGTCAGTTCTGCATTTTATCCCCTTTCCAGTTGCAGACCTCAGCAAGAATTCCTCAATTTTGTCCTCACTTGTAGTTGGTATTTTTTTAGGCAAAACAAACTGGGTTTGGCACTGATGTTGCAATCATGTCTTGAAGTCCAAGTTACTTGAAGGGTCTTGCTTTTAAACTTTTACTTCTGCTTTCAGTTTGTTTTGGTTTTGCTGTTTAACATGGCAAGTATCTGACTTCATAGAGGTCAGGACCAGTATAATTCTTACTCTTGGAGTTCTGTGAATTAGTTAATCAGGTTGCACCGAATTAGTTAATCAGGTTGCACTGAATGACTGACAGAGCTCATTAGCCTCACGCAGCTATGCTTACATGCCACCCACAATGCAGAATGTCAAAAGATAAAACAGAAAGTTGCCTCCTTGGCCCCAGGGATTAATACAAAATAGATAAGGCAATACCCATCTCAATTAGAGTGGTGATGAAATCTGGTACAAATTTGTTCTGATTCTATGTCTATGGCCCTTTTCGCACAGCATTTTCCATGTGAAAGTGTGCCTGGAGTGCTGTGCGATTGTGAGGAGTGATCTGCATGACGCACTCACAATCATACGATGCTCCAGGGGTCGGCAGTTTCATTTTCCCCACGCACACTTACCTGGCGTGGGGAGCCTCCAGAGCCACACCGGTTGCCCTTTCTGCCCCAGCGCAGCCTGGGAAACTCCCAAGCTGCACTGCAGAAGGAAGGAAGAGGTGGTGCTCTCGTGTGAGCAGGCAGCTCGTGCAGAGCCAAAGGACCCTGGATGTGAGAGCCTCTCACCTCTTGCGTAATCCCTGCACCCCAGCGTCGGAAAAAGGTAAGGTGCTGAAAGGGCCATAGTCTCCAGACATATTTGAGGATCATATAACTTAGTTTTAACCAAAAAGACAGCAACAATGATTTAGTAGAATTTTCTTGTAAATCCTTCTCCCACCCAAGTTATAATAGGGATTCTTATTGTGCACTGACACTGTTGTATGCATTTCAAATCATACCACAGACTAAGAAATAGCAAGGGCAAACCTTCAGATATCAACACCAAGAGTTGGCTGCTAGCTCAATGGTAAAGGGAAATACTACAGGAAACGATACATGACTCTATTAAGCAAAAAGCAAGACAACTATTTCAAGTGCAACTAAAGTGGTATCAAGCTGTTATTGTGCAGTATAGATACACCCAGAGACATGGTGGAAGCAGCTAATCTTACTGTGTTTTGATTTCTAATGGTATTGCCGATCTGTGTTTTGCTATATCTAAGACTGCTCGTCCAAACCCCTAGCATTACAGGAGAGTAATATTGATGTACCTTTGTATGAGCTGTTAGTCCTGAATCCTGAATGGTAAGCAAGACCTTTTCTTTCTAATAATACCTCCTGCTGAACTGCAGTAACACACAGTGTTTGCACACAGTGTTAATGCACCAAATATGTAAATTATTAGATTACAATTCCAAAAGCTATTGCAAAGCACTAAAGCACTAAATTGGCAGGGTTCCTGCATGAGTTAAGTGCTAATCTCTAACACACATCAGCTCTAGCTTGGCTTGTCTCGTTAGGTAAACAAAATGTGTCTTGACTGTCATTGCCATAAAATATTAATGTACTGGAAGTCTCTAAACCTTGCTAAGCATAAGGCCTATTATCACACTTAAGAGCAAAGCAATCTAATAAATCGCTGGCTGTATAAAAACTAAGTCAGCTGGCAGAGACGGTAATCTCCCTAATGGATAGTAAGAGCCTAATCTTCAACTACAGCAGCTGCAGTTCCAGAGAAATTATGTTTCTGCTGCTCGCAACAAATGCATTTGTGCTGAATTCTGTTATTTAAGCTCTAACAGAATCATTAGGAGCCGTCATACATTCTGAGGTAACGAACATAAGTAACGAACATAGCACAGCCAGAGAAAGCTCATATTGCAGATAACAATATTTTTATGACTCTCTAAATTTTCAGATATTTAAACCCAAATAAAAGCAAGGCAAATGTGCCTTTTGCCTATTTTCTCAAAACATCAAGCCGTTTTCATACATAAATAATCATGTATACTTGCTGAGTTCTGATTTGGTGTACTTAATTGAAAACAACTTTCTCGTTTGGCACCAGTTCAAGGTTCTTGCGGCTGTATTTAACCATAAACACAATATTGTCATATATATTTATAATGGAGCAAATAAAAGTGTGATTATGTTATTTTTATGGTGTACTTATGGACCAGTCTGTGTGATATGAAAACAAATAACCAAAGAAATGCAATACCGACTACTTAGTACAAACCCAAGAGAAATAACACTATGGAAACAAAACCTCATTTCTGGTGATTCAAGTGATTCTTTAAGCACAGACCAAGGGCCAGGAACACATGGTTATCCAGATTTGTTGGATTTCAACTCCCATTGGCCCTAGCCAGTAAAGCCAACATGAAAGGTCATGGGAGTTATAGTCAAACAACATTGGGAGGGCTATACTTTCCTCAACACTTGCCTACTCTGACTGTAAAGGATTTCCAAAGTCTCAAATGGAAATCTGTTCTGGCTTTATCTCAGATCCCTTTAACTGAAAATGACCAGAAGCAAACTTAGTCTTGTAAACTTACCCTCTCCCACAGTCTAAAGCTATTTCCACACTAGACCGTTATAGTGCTATTATTCCACTTTCAACACCCTATGGAATCCTACGGTTTGTAGTTTAGGGAGGGGCGTTTAGCATTCTTGGCCTCAGTAAAGTACAAACCCCAGAATTCCACAGCATGTTGAAAGTGGAATAATAGCACTATAACAGTCTAGTGCGGAAAAGTTCCACTAGAACCGCCATGTACCTCCTTTTCTTCTTGCTCCAGAAGCTTTTCCTCTGTTCTCAGGAACTGTTTTCTTGTGATACCAGGGCTACAAAAGAAGAGAGGGTTAGAGAAGTTTTCTGAGGGGAAAAGTGCCTTAAAAGAAAGTAAGAAAGTGATCTAAAATTGGTGAAAAAAAAGTTAATCACTGCTATTAAGACAAGAAAATGGAATACTGTTAGATATTTTTGTTACGTTTACTTCCTTTCTTGAAAAAAAAATCTTCTGAAACAAATAGAAAATTCTCTGAATTGGAAACAAGTCCCCACCAAAGGTTTTGTTGTTGTTGTTGTTGTTTTTATTTTTTGCCTCTGGAAAATATCAAGAAAAAACAACAAATAAATTGGAATTATGTTTTGGAATGTTATACTGTTTTGAAAAATATGCCCTCATTACCCCCCAAAATAATTCATTACAGATAACATCATTATTTGTAATGTGTTACATCTAAGCCCTGAGAAAAGTCCTGAGGTTCACATGCAAAATGGACCAATGTGCCCCTTTGAATCCCACTGACTCTTTATCAGAGCCAGGCCAAAGTACGTCAAAATAATTTTCTGTTTCTGGCATTAATCAGTCATAAGCACATATGAATAAAATTTTCAAAAAGATCATTTTCATGACTCTGACTCTTTCAAAGCACAGCAGATTTTCTTGCACTTCCATTAATCTATAACATAATAATTATAACTATTTTAAAACATTTTTTTAAAAATCAGACAAGCAAACAAAGAACCAGCTCATTTTAATTGTTTCTATTTCTGAAATCAGCAGTAAACCATAACAAATAAAAAATAAAACATCACTCTGAATTGAATCTACATATAGTTGTACAAAATGAATACAAGCAGTGATGGTTGTTCATTTGAATATAATTGTTTTTGGTCAGTAATTCTACCTGTGTAGCTAGAAAATATGCAAAATGATTTTTAACAATCTGCTTTCTGGTGTCAATATTGTTCAAAGTTATTTTTCTTCTATTTGTGTATTCTGTTAGTTAGAAATGACCATTTCTAACCTAAATCCAGCACTGTGTTAGCCACCATCTGCTACTGTGTTGCTGGATGTCAGAAACCTGTTGGGGCCGTTCTCCTTGGCCTCCAGGGAAGATTGTGATGGGTCACAAGGGAAAACAAGTCCAAATTGTGGGAGAAAAAGATGAGGATGATGAGGATGATGGCAAGATCCTGTTGGGCAGTTACAAATGCATAACCTACAGTTACACATTCATAACTGCTACATATTCATGATCCCTACATAGCCCCAAGTTTAGGGGCTACATAGGGACTATGAAAGCCCCCTCCACAAACCCCACTTACCTTTAAGCAGCCCAAGAAGCAGCCATGGGCAAAAGTGATATGGAGTGGGGAGACAGTCTTATTATTATGTTAAAAGGGATAGTGACAGGGTGTTGGCTATTTCCAAACTGGTTACCCTTGGCTACAGGTCTTCTGGGCTTAAAATGCTGCAGTTCAATGTCAGGTCAATGCATGGAAAAACATCTTTGATTCAGGACTTGATCCTAGATAAACATGCAAATCTGGCTTATATTATCAAGACCTGGTTGAATGAAGCTGAGGGGGAGAGGAGTAACTTCTGTCAGACCTGGCTTGTATTATCAAGACCTGGCTAGATGAAGAAAAGTGTGGTTGGCCTGGCTTCTCCATATAGCAACGGCATGGCTTGAGGGTGGAGGTAGGGAGGCAAAATTGTGGTGGTCTGTCAGAGGTCCATGTCCCTTACCAGGTATCTCATCTCATAGTCTTTTGGGTTTGACTGTGTTTATTTGAAGGAAGGTGGCTGGGACAGATCAGGGATTCTGTTGCTGTACTGCCCACTCCACTGCTCAACAGCCTCCTTTCCTGAGCTGGTCTTGGTGGTCGTGGTGGTGGAGTCACTACATGGGGCTACCTTTGTTCAGAGACTTCGGCTGGTCCAAAATGCAGTGGCCAGAATACTGACTGGGACCAATTACAGGATGCAAGTAATGTCGTTGTTAAAACAGCTTCACTGGCTACTGGTTCATTTCTAGGCACAACTCAAACTGCTGGTCATGACCTACAATGCCCTATATAGTTTAGATCCCAGCTATCTGAAAATCTATATCTCACTGTACAAACCTGCCACAATCTTCAAATCAACAGGGGAAAGCTTTCTTTCTGTCCACCACCAATGCAGGCTCACTTGGGGAGGGCATGGGAGAGAACTTTCTCAGTGGCTGCTCCCACCTCTGGAATTCTGCAGGAGGTTAGACTAACTCCCTCCCTGCTCTCCATCCAGGCAAAAACTTTGTTTAATCAGGCTTTTAATAGGTAAGTGCTCACAGAGAGGGTTCGTATTGGAGTGTGTCCTTTATTTATTATTTTAACTTCTGTATGCTTTTAATTAATATTATGCTGTTTCAAATGTGATAATTTTAATTGTTTCTAAAATTATATTGCCAAGTTTTAACTGATTCTTTTGTGAGCTGCCTTGAGTCCCACTCTGGGAAAAAGGCATCCTACAAATGAAATCAGTGAACAAATGAATGAATGAATAAAAAATAATAATAATTGCAGCTGCTGGGATCAGTAAGGCCAATTCCCCTGCTGATCAAGAAGCAGCTGCCTGATGTTCTTACAACCCCACCCCCTTGGGCAAGCAATCTCCTACACGAAGGAGATTTGAGATAGGGTCCCTTTTCTGCCAGTCACTCCAGAGCTCACTCATTGGAGGCCGCTGTCAGGCAGCGGTTTCCCAATAGACAAGGGAATGTATTCCCATTATTCCCAGAGGATCTTTGCTTGTAAGTGTTCTAGCCATAATGCTGGCCTTTGTATGGATTGTATAGAAAATGAGCACTGTTTACAATAAATATTTCATATCAACCTGTTACCCTGTATGTTGGGGGTCCTGGGAGGGTCTCCCAAATAACCAAATAAAAACACAAGATGGGGAAATTAAGCTCGAGCACTCTTAAGCTAACAAGAGGCAGGGTAACTTTAGCTAGGATCTTGTAACCTATGTCTACGGCTTCAGGTCAGAGAGCATAGCCAGACAAGGTTTCAAAGTAACAAAAATAACATTTATTGAGCACAAATAACATAAAAGACACAACATGCACACAGCTAACTAGAAATAGAAATGGAGAGCTTTGGGGAATGGGTAATACGACACCTGGTCTCGTAGTCCTGGAGAGAAGAGGAGGTTCCAAGAAGGGAGGCAGACTCAGTTATTGGAAACTGAGAGGACAGCTCGCCAAACACAGCGGCAGCAAGGCTGGATGGAATTCAGGAGCGATCCAAAGTGTCCCCAAAAGTGGGGACCTTTTATAGGGAGGAGTTTACCTACAGGCTATGCCATGCTCGGTGAGAACAAAGGAAATTTGGAGCTGGACAAAGGAGTTGGAAAAGGTCAAGTTTTGCATGATGGGCTTAGCACTGGATGACAATAGTATGGCCAGTATGCAAATGGCTCAATATAAAGGAATGGCTCGTCACTTGGCCATGCATCTTTGTAAAGATTCGCACTGAGCAAGGCCGGTTTGCAATAAGGTTTTTTCCCTGAAGCATCGGAGAGGCTTAAGTTGCCTGCCTGAATGAGGTTTGGAATGTACAACCATTAACGGCCACGCCTAATATGTGCTTGTCCGGTGGACCTCTGCAAACACGTGGAGTAGGGTGGCAGAGCAAGGTCAAGCAAAGGTCAAAGTATTTGATATCAAAAGGATATCTAGTGGTCTCACCAGACATATCATAACCGTGATAACAAACCTAAGTGTGCTACTCGAGGGGGTGGAAATCAGTGGTGGAAATCACTCAGTCTTCCATGCATTGCTTGACTACTACTCCCAGAATTCCTTCCGATTGGTTGTGTTCTGCTAGGGTTGATGGAAATTGCAGTTCAATGACATCTGGAAGGCTACATGATAATTCCCAGTTAGTTCAGCTTCACAAGCTGAACTAACTGGGAAAATTGAAGAACAGAGGAACAAATCTATTGTAGTTTTAGCACACTTTTTTCTTCTTCATGGGGACACAGTAACTGTTTCTCCTTTCTGCTGCGGATGCTGTTCAGAACCATAGCAAGGCTGTGACCCTCACCTTCTCCATCATCAGCAACTGATGCACCAGTGAATGTTATGTTTGAGTTCCCCCATTAACCAAAATTAGTGTTCCCTCAATATCTGAAACCATAACAGAGTCCCATTTCCAATTTCCTGTTCAGTCATAAAACTCACTACCTAGACTTCAAAAAGTCATTTAATATCTCTGCATTTAGCTTCCCTCAAAGGCTATGGGGAAGATCAATGAGATGGAATTCATAAAGCACAAACATCAGTAAATCATAGATGACAAAATTGGGCCTTGATATTGGTTTGTTATATCAAGATGAAACCCAAAGAACAATGCCCAAGGGACTTCAGTGTGACCAGCCTAACCACTGCTATCTCTCAGTGCAAAAAAAGTGCTGTATGGTTGGGATATCTCCCAGAATAATGTTATAAATCTCTACAATAACAGCAAGATTTGAGATAAATTAAACATAAAAATAAGAAAAAAAACTTTAAAATAACCATTCTGTAAAATCACCGGCTATCAGAGTTTTGAAAATCTTGTGTGTTATACTTTGCTATTTGGTGTTGCACAGCTGTGAGAGAGTGTGGAAATGCACAGAACAGTTAAATTCTTCTGTCAGGTTTAACCATCAACAGAACAACAACCACAGAAGATTTGATTTTTCCTGTATTGGGAAACTAAACAGTTCTTCTTGGATTTTGTCTACTTCAGTTTTTTTTATAGTAATCCGTGATCTGGCAACATTTCTTATAATTAATTTAGATTACTTTGGAATAGATATAAGCTAGTTGTATTGTCATCTTCTTATCAATATGGTTTTGTTCCATTTCCATATCCACTGTTTTTATATTTCCTTTTCCAATAAGGAAGATGGAATTCAAAAGGAAGGCAGAATATATTGTGATATAAAGCCTAGCTCCCAGCTCAAGGAATGAGGCTTACAGGATTCAAAAGTCTTATTCAGGAACATTGAAGAAACAACAACACACCTTGGTGTTGCCAAGACTAAAGAAACATTGGATTGGCAGTACTCTATAAACTGAAACATTACAAATTATTGTGCACTAACATCCCATTTGATGGCTAACCATAACATCCTTTCTCCCAGGCTGTTCCATCCCCCTCCCATTTTCTCATTCAGCTTGTCAACGGTTTGACCTTGTAGCCAAATCTGTCCACCTGCATCTGCCCTCTGTTATCACAGTTTGTTACAATAACATCCCTGTGTTCCCAGCATACCACTCAGCAACAAATCCCATCGTCTCCTCATAGCACAGTAAAGCCCACAAAGCATTGCAACAAAGTAGCTTCCTAAAATCATGGCAGGGAGAGCAAAGCCAATCTTATATATAGAAATATAGATACATAGACGTGTGTGTGTGTGTGTGTATGTGTGTACACATACAGATATATATGCACACACATACATATATTGCACATCACCATGATACTAAATACTTTCCTATCTTTGATTAATAGCATTCGCTTGTAAAACTTGGCTGGCATTCAGTATCACAGTTACAGATTTGTAACTGCTCTGTTTTTAATAAGACTTTATAATCTTATTGTAACATTATGTAAATGCCACCCCAGCCCACCTTAAGAACCAGTTGCCAGATTATGTGAAAGAAGTTCGTTCAACTTCTGATCAGTGTGTAAGGAGGAAGTTGCTTCCACCCTCCCTCCCACCAGCAAGTAATGCTGGGACGATCAGAAGCAGGGCTCCTGTTACAAGTCCTCACTTGCTGGTGTGAGAGGGATGGAAATGGCCAGATCAAAAAGTGAAAGACCTCCTTCATCCAAAATGGCTGCTGGTCTTTAAGGTAACTGAGGTGAGGGTTAGGCCAGAAGATGTTACTTGATTACACATACATAACTAGCTATCGGGTATAGAACATCAGCAAGTGTTTTTCAACTGCTTATCAGTGGTAAGAGGGCACCAGAGAAAGATTTTCCTCCAGTTTTGTCCACTAAAAATGGAATGTTTGTCAGCTGGGTAAATCTTCATCAAAATTAAGAATTAGCTAAGAAAAGAGAGAGACCATCATTATGCCCCTCTGTGTGACTTTTGTTTTTCTTTGTTTACTTTTCAGTGTTTATCAATACACACAGTTGTGTAGAAATAAGGCCATTAAAATGTTAAAATACATGTTTCTTGGTTGATTCTTTTCATCATTTTGTGTCTTTGATTTATATCTGATGTTGCAAATAATGGCCACAGAGCTTTCCCTCACTATCTGGGGAAGACTTCTGGGGAAGACTCTCAAGGGAGCAAAGAACTTTCCCATTAAGCAACAGATGGAAACATTTCTGTCCCTAGAAGTTGTGGTATTCATTCATTCATTCATTCATTCATTCATTCATTTTATATCCTGCCTTTCTCCCAAACTGGGACCCAGTGCAGCTCACAACTGGAGTTAAAATATAGTTGAAACAACATATAGTACAAAATGAAAAATAATGTTTGACCTTTGAATGGATATATTGGGGAATTTATCTGATCTCATCTTAATTGTTATTACCACACTTTTGTTGTTATTTTGTGATGTACTTTGTTTTAATCTACCTTGAAAATCCTTAGTGAAAGGTGGAACCTAGGCCCTTTTCGCATGGCCTTTGCCGTGTGAAAGGGCGCCTGGAGTGTTGCGCGATTGTGAGAAGTGATCTGCACAATGCACTCACAATCTTGTGACGCTCCAGGGCCTGGCAGGTACCGCTCACGCACTTTTTCTTTTTTGGCTTTCAGCCAAAAATGGTGCACAATCACACATTGCTCCAGGGTCCCACGTGCACTTGCCGTGCATGCGGAGCCTCCAGAGCTGCGGCGGTCACACTTTCTGCCCCAGTGTAGCCTGGGAAACTCCCAGGCTGCACTGCAGAAGGAAGAGGTGGGACTCTCACACTGCCTGCTTGGGAGCAGGCAGCTTGTGCGGAGCTGAAGCAGCAGGGACGCAAGAGCCTCTCGCTGGAGGCTGCTCACATGATCTCTGCACCCCAGTGCTGAAAAAGGTAAGGTGCGGAAAGAGTCATAGTTATTGCAAATAAAGATATACAGTAACAAAAACTTGAGGGGTGGGGAGAGACTTATTTTTAAATTTTAGAATCCGACACTAAGGTTTTCATGTGTTGACCTCTGTCCACCACATACCAAATGCCAGTAGTTTTACCAGTACATTCCATCTCCTCTCTTATCCCATTCCACATTTTGTCTGTAGGCTGTGAGTAGGCAAAGTGTCATCTCCTGCTATTATTTGACTGCAGCTACCCATTAGCCCATGCCAGCATAGTGAATGGTAAGAACGGCTGGAACCTGCAGTCAACAACATCTTGTCCACAGTTTGCCCACCACTTCTGTAAATCCTACTGCACAGGGTCCTATGCTGGTTACCAATCATCCTACTATATAGGTTAGTGCGTTCCACCAAGCTGCACACATTTTTCAAAGACAAAATGACTTTATATTGATCTTTATATTGATCTTTCACATAGTAAAAGCAGCATCAAAATGAATAAGTCCGAAAAAAAGATAATGCCTTGAAATATCACTACTTTCTCCCCCCGCCAGTGAAATCTTTGTAAATAGAAAAGAGGAAAATGTGTTAGAATTATTCTGACTAACTAATACAAATATTATCTGTGCTGAGCATTTGTGGTTGTGATGGATGTGAATGAAAAGAGTGTAGAGGAGACTGGGGAGGAATTTCAAAGAAAATTCATACTCAGAAGCAGAGATGGAAATAACATTCAAATACTCAAGGGGACAAAATGAGAAAGTATCTGAAAACAAAGAGAATCCTCCTTAAGCACCTTCCTGGTTTTCACCCCAGTCTTGAAACAGACTTGCAGATTGTTTTCACCTCTCTACCCCAGACTCACCAATTTCCTGCACCTCCCAACCTGGGAAGGTAGGACACACCCTAGTAATGACTGTCCTCATTAGAAGCTGTATTCCAATAACTGCTCCATGATGACAATATCTGCATCATTGTGAAGCATGTATCAGAACTCAGGTGTGAAGTGTGAGGCCATGTCTTCCCCAATCCTCATCCAGCTTCTCCCTCTCCCCTCCCAATATTATATGGGAGACAGACAAGTGGTGGGGAGCCAAGTGAGGCTCCAGGAAGGACCTTCACCTGGCTTCCCTCCCACCCTACAGATGTCATGCAAAGAGTGGGCAGGATCTAAAAGACTATAACCTTCCATTCCTCACTTTGCTATCCCCATCCTCTGGTCTCACCTGAGGGAGACAGAAAAGAGCTAAAAGAGGATCCTGGGAGGCTAGATCCTCATAATTCTTGCATAACTTCCATCATCCTCCCTCCTGATTTTGTGTCAGAGGCCAGAAGGTGAACATACTGAACAGACATCTTTCAGAGGAGACTACATGTTTGTGTCAGCGGTGGGCTGGAGTCAAGCAGACGCAGGTCAAGCGACTGGGGTCTGCCAGCGTTTATTTCTGCCAGTAGTCAAAGGGTAATGCAAAACAGTCCTTAACTCAGGTTCCGCCTTGAACAAACAGCAGGCTTTAACAGAAAACAAAGAAGGGTTACTTCACCCGGGATGCTGGCTGGGGTTTTGTCTGGCTGGAACTCTGGATGCGGTCACAGGCAGGCGGGGCGGGAACCAGACTCAGGTGGGAGGCACACGGAGGGCCGACAGTTGTTGCTCCGTGCCTCCCCCCGCCCAACGCCCGCCCTAAGTAGGTCCCTGAGCCGGCGGCAGCCAATCCGGATGCGGGCTAGCAGCTGTGAGCCCTCAGCCGGGCTCCCAGCTGGGAGCTGTCAGCCAGTTGGGAGCCCTCAGCCTGCAGCCGCCGTTCCAGCAAAAAGCCAGGACCGGCGGGCAGCCTCCTTGCTTTGCCGCCGCCGCCGGAACATGGGAGGAGGAGCGGCAGCCTCCTCTGGGTTGGAGCCGCGGGTGGGTGGTGCCCCAGGACCGAGCCCAGGGCCCGCCCACCCCGGCGAGCCTACGCCTGCCTCGCCCGCCGGTGAGGGGACCGGGATGCACTCCGAACCACCAGTGGGTCTGCTGGTGTTGGCAGAGGCCTCCACGGCATCCGGGGACTCTCCCTCAGTGGCAGCAGCCTCAGCAGCATCCGGGCACTCCCCCTCTGCGGCGATGGCCTCCGCGGCGTCCGGATGCTCTCCCTCGGCGGCGGCCTCCGCGGCATCCGGGCATTCCCCCTCAGCGACGGCGGCCTCCACGGTGTCCAGAGAGTCATCTGGGTCCTCCTCCGCCCCGGGGACTGCATCCGACGTGGCCTCAGAGACGCCGGCGGTCTCGGCCACGCCGGGGCCCCCGACAGTTTGTGACTTTAGGCCTATTTTGGCAGCAGCAACAAGAACAAATTTAGGAATTACAAATGGATACCCCTCAGGTTTGTTTGTTTGGCAGTCACCCGATCAGCTAGGATACATGGTTTTACCACATAAGTATAATTAAAACCTTAATCATGTGGTCATTATTAATTTGTCAGCTGCAGTTGAAATTTTGCTCTAGCTGTATCTCATCTCTGGCAACTACTAGACTAACATAAGCTTCCATACCAGTGGAACATATGAATTGCCTTTCAGATTGTAACCTTCTTCCCTGTCCACCCCAGTCTACTTTTATTGCATCTTCCTCTGTCTCTCCCATGCCCCAGTATTATACTAAAACACAATAAATCGCTAAAAAATAATAATTACACACAGTTAAATTCAAAAATGGAATTTCAACGTCATTTTTAGTGGAAACAGAAAATTATTGTTGGTCCCTGACTGTTATCAGTTACCCTAGGAAACAATTGTGTGGAATCTCTCAGTTGTAGACTCCTACAGCATTGCATGCTGGCTTTGCATCTTATTATACATGAAGGTTATTGTTATTGTAATGTATCTCGGTGGTATACCGAATGTTACTTTAATGATGTAATTAATATGCTTGGATTTTCCATCTGATGTTCTTAGGCACCACTTGTGTTAGCATGCAATACCACCAGTTTGAAAGATATTTGGAAACAACCCTTTTTTGTTAAGAGAGTTGGCAGAGAAAGAAAAGGCTTAATAATCTAAGTCAGATTTCCTAACACTTGAAAAACATTTGTGTCAGATGTGTTCAGATGACATGACAATTTAGAAAGATGATGTCTCTGAAGTTTACACAAGCTGCATTATTTATTGTCTGTCACTTCTCTTTCTTTCTTTTTTTAGATGCACAAGAGTAGAAACAAAAATCAAGTCTTCAGGCAAGTTCATTTTTTGTCCTGACCGATGAATCTTTGTAAATACTAAACAGCAAAAAACAAAATAAAAAACCCACAAATAATATTTTTGGGTCGGATTTTCTGAACTGGTTAACTGTTGGATCACTTCATTAAGTTCAGTTTAATTGACAGATCCCAAATGAAATAAGTTCAGTTTTTTTTCCCCTTCAGTCAACAACAATGCATGTGTATATGTACATTTTTAAAGTCTGAAGTAATGTGCATAACAGAATACTGTTACCTTTACCTTTAATATATGAGACAGAAAATAACAGGTGAATCATTAGCTGGTGTGGAGCTTCAGTAATGAGAAAACCTGCATACCTACTGATTTCTGCCAGTACTGCAGCTGTCTATGAAAAGGAAGACATATGAGCATGCTGGAATACAGTGTTTATATGATGAAAATGTACACAATAATATTCTTAGTGGTCTTTAGTGGTAGACATGCAAATCTTCATTCCTGCATGCAGTGAAGAATTTCAGAAGAATTCTCCCTGCTAGACAACATTATGACAATTTTTGCACTTTTATGATCATTTTTAAAACTTTAGACTCTTTTCCCTAAATAAATAAATAAAATGTTTAGCTATGCACAGAACATAGAAGTGTAGAAGACACTGTATTCTCCACAAAACATTGATTTCACAATAAAGTGTCAAAATGTGCTGAGGGGAAAAAACCCTGCAGTGATTGATCATTTTCCCAGCATAGTGTCTTAATGTGTTGAAACACCATTTCTCACCAAGGATAAGATAATTTGCAATCACTCTTGGTAGGTGTATGACTGCAAGTGTGATGTGACTGGTACAGTCTGGGAAAAATATTCTACATCAGCAGCTAACGGGGAAGGGAGGAACCTAAAGAAGAAAAGGAAGTGACCGATGAAAACAAAATGGAGGCATTCTACCATGTTGGGGATAGATCATAGTGGTTCTACCATGTTGGGGATAGATCACAGTGGTTCTCAACCTGGGGGTCAGGACCCCTTTGGGGGTCGAACAACCATTTCACAGGGGTCACCGCTCCTCAATCCTGCCCCCCCTTTTAAAAGAAGGTGGCCTCATAGCCAATGGGAGCAGTGCTTCTGAGACCCCTGCGCTGGGAGGAGGGGAGAGGAGGCATGCTGGGCATTTCCCCGTCTTTCCCTGCCTGGTGGGAAAGCACTGGAGGAGCCTGAGGTGGAGCCGGAGGTGCAGAGAGCAGGAGGAGAGAGCTGGAGCCTGAATGTTAAGGCGGAGGTGAGGAGACCGAGAGGAGAGAGCTGGAGCTGGAGCGTTAAGGCGGAGGTGAGGAGAGGAGACCTGCAAACCCCAGGATTCCATAGGATGGTGAAAGTGGAATAATAGCGCTATAACAGTCTAGTGCAGAAATAGCCAGGATGACTTTCTCCTCTCGCTTTTGTTGTGCATGGACGCTTGGCGCTTGCCACACGCATGTGTTGTGTTCTTCGCCCTGACTGTCTTGCATTCCTCGCTTTTTGTATGTTCAGCATCCGCACTCCCTTTAAGGGAGGGAGGGAGGGAGTGAAACAAAACGCGTCTGCTTATGCTGCTGCCATGTTTCCTCTCTCCCTGTCCTTTCCTCCCTGCGCCTCATGTAAAATGTGGGCTGTTTCGACATTGCCTTTGGGAGTGACTGGCTTTTTGAACTGTGGAAACCCAACATTCAGAATTAGAACTACTGCCTTAATTCTGGCATTGATGGACGCTTTCTGTGCTTAAAAAAGGGGGAGGGTTACCAGTTTTTAGGCATTAGAAGTCTATCCAGAGCAGTGATTTAGGGCAGTGTTTCAAATCTATTTGATGTTGGAAATAACTAACTAACTAACTAATAAATAAATAAATAATAACGAAAATGATTTTATGGTTGGGGGTCACCACAACATGAGGAACTGTATTAAGGGGTCGCGGCATTAGGAAGGTTGAGAACCACTGCACTAGAACTTTCATGCAACTGTCCATACTGGAACTATATTCTTGGAACTGTCCTGGTCAATACACTCTACAACTACTGAAACACATTAGCGTGCATCTCATCTTATGACTAGAAGAAAAGACAAGTGCAGATACATGGGAAATATTTGACCCATTGTTGACCCAGTGTACTGTAGGTATAAGAAAAAAAGTGTCCATAACCAGTGATAGGAAAGCAATTACAACATTTGTTCAACTGATAGCTCAACAGGGCTTAGAGGCTGAGAAGCAAGGTTCCCAGGAGAAATGAAGCAATTGTACTTAATATTTATAAACAGTTCAAAATGCTTCATGTACATTATCTCAGTAATGAGAAAAACATCCACACCCGGTTAAATTAAGTCTCCTGCTTGGATTCAAGAATGTGTGTGTGTGTGTGTGTGTAGAAGCAAAGAAGCCTTGCAAATGGAAATCACTCTTATGCTAAAAGATAATCTTAACAAGACCTCTCTGAACTACAGATCACTGGAGCAGATAGTTCTTTTTCCCTTGTGTCATATTTTGCAAGCATGTGAGTCACACCTGTGCCTGTTTATGTACAGGTATGTATTGCTGCAGGAATCATTAGACATGCATCTGGCTCCCTGGAGGAGTTGTGACCACCACAGAGAGCTTTGGGAGTGTGAATGTTGCTGGGAATTAGATATCTTGCCTGAGAATGTAATCAGCTGAAATTGATATCCTGCTATATAGATCCCTACATTTCTAGTCTTGTGTCACTTTCACATATATTCACACATGTTCATTCTATCCCATTACAGCAGTAATTAATTCTGTAATTTGTTTTTTTTTAAGAGAAAAAAATTACAGTTGAATATGCATTGAAATATTTAATTCCAAAATATGCATTTTCATATCCAAAAATGCTGCTGCTTTTTGAAAAGTATCTTACCATGCTGTTTGAACTAAGAATTGTTTTGCAGCATTCAAGGAAGTGTGACATCTAACAGCTAGCTCTCTTCTGATCTGCATGTTCATCTGGGATGGGCAGCCAGGTCAGTTCATTATGAAAATTCATAAAAGATTAATTTCTTCTAGAACCTCACTGCTATACACTAAAGGCAAAGATAAGACAAAATGTTAGTAATATTTCTCAGGAAAAGCCATGTGGTGCACTAAAGCTTTCAGTTAAGTAGAATTTCTAGAAAATCTTAATGTCTGGTATTTAAATGTGGAGCCAAGAGACTCAGGCAATATATATGTTCATCATGAAAGTAGCATCTACAGATCAAAAGCACAAATGTTCTTTCATGAAATTTTATAATGAGGCAAATGTACAAGCGTACATGCTAATTAAGAGAAGCATATGTTAAGACAAACAATCTGTCAAGAATGCTAGGAATTTGGTTTTGGTTATTTTTATTGCTATTTCCTCCCTCCACTCCCCTGCTTCCAAACTAAACCCAGCTGAGTTCTGAATTTCCATTCTTCATATCCTGTAAGTCATATTTCAGCTGGTACAGCCAATTTTTCATTTAAACAAACAGGGATGAAATTGTAACCCTAGTCACGTTTAGGGTTCTGCAGCTAAACAATACAAAACACATCAAAGAGAGCAAGAAAGGATTTTGTTTTTTGCCACTGTTCATCTGATCTCTTAAAACCATTGCTCATTTTAAAAAAGGAGGCACACCACATAGGCACTGAATAACTTGGAAACAGGGAATAGAAACCTTTTTAGAAAAATTTATGTTGTTGTCATTTTGGTCAAGATCCTGCATCAGAAGAAGTAGCTACAGAAATGTAACTATGCCTCCGTAGACTATGTCTCCCAATGCTATCCACCTTAAACTACCTTTACAGCAGTGAAGTCCCCCTTTCCAATGTGGACATCTGCACTTCTTAAAAGGTAGGTTTGGGAGTGGTAACTTTGGGTTGTTGTGTGTTCAATTATTGTAAAAGTGAATTGTGATGGTGCAAAATAGACTTCAGACATTGAATAAGATACCAGACTTTCTACACCATTGCACCAGGGAAGTGTCAATCCCTTCCCACAGTAGGCTCGTTTAATGGGAATATGAGCGTAAAGCAAAACTTCTGGTAATTTTTGGATTTGTCTCATTATTTTTGGCTGATTTTTCCAGGAGTTATTTTGGCGGAAAGAACAAATAATTCCCAACTACATAATTTTTTTGTGCTCACATAGATCACATCTGGTGATCTCAGAGTGCTTTTCCACCCAATATACTTTTTTTAAAAGAAAATGGGGGGTCCAGGGGCTTTCAGGAGTGCAAAAGGGGTCTAGGGTCACATATGACCCCACAGACTACACTTTGCCCACCTCTGTTAACTAACGTCCAGCTATAGATAATAACAGCCAGCATGGTGTTGTTACCTCACTGGTAAACCCTGTCCTGGGGTCTACAATTTTGATATTAAAATGTGATTCAATGTGCCTGAGAGGTCAACCGGATGAGCACGTAGGCAGCAATGGTCAAACGATCGAAAACCAGGTCAGGCTAGTACAATTCCCCATCACGTAGCCCCAGGAGACCTCAAGCTCTGCAAACCCACAGTAGACAAAGGGTCTTCGGCCACTGAGAAGCCAACTTGAGGGGATTAGTGTGTTTCCCCCAAGTTGAACACTGATAGCAATAAAATCCTATCAGGCAAGGACCATTTACATAAATTCACACCACAACCCAAAGTAACTGAAGATCCTGAAACTTTGGCAACATCTTCTAATCTCATCATGCAAAAGGAGTTGTCATTGTGGAGCTTCTTTTTTGTTGCAACACCCATTGTTCTCCCTGGGAGAAGATTTGCCCTCCAGGTTTTTTTTCCCCTACAAATAGTTCCTGTTTCTGAAAGTTTCTTTGTATTACTCCCAGTCATACCAGCAGATCATTTTTCTGTCCGTTGAGTAATCCCCTCAGCCTTTTCCATGCTGAGCCCCACTTGTTCGCTGTTTTCCCAAACCAAGGACTTCAGGAAAAGATGCAGTATTACCCCAGCTACAATCCCTTCAATATTCCCCTATCCAGTTTCCTCTCTTTTGCTTCTGAATAGGTCTTGAGTGAGTGTGTGAGTGATTGTGTTGGTGCGTGAGACTTTCATTCAATAAAATCATTTATTAGACATTTTCGTTTGGTTTTTGGCTTGGCCTGACCCCATAAAAACTGGGTAAAAAACCCCGCCAGGTTACCCTGCCTCTTGCATAGCTATTGCTCATGCTCTGGCTAACTTCCATTCCCTATCACATGGAGCACATTAAGGTGTCCCCCATGGGATCCCAGAAATCAGGGTAACAGTGTAGTGGTTTGAATGCTGGATTACAACTCTGGAGACCAGGGTTTGAATCCTCATCCACTGGATGACTTCTAGGAAGTCACATTCTCCCAGCCTCAGAGGAACCTTTTCTAAACAAATCTTGCCAAGAAAACCCCATGATACGTTTGTCTTAGGGTCACCCCCACATTGGAAATGACTTGAAGGCACACAACAACAACACAGACAAAGAAGCCAAGAGCATGCAATCCAGAAGGAAATCTAGTAACTGGTATAATGTCTGCCATTAGTTGCCTTCACATAACTACTGTCATCATGCTTCATCAATTTGGTGATATTAATGCAGTAAGCCATTTGTTATCTTAGCCCACATGATTTTTCAATGGTACTATTATTAATAGTAGCAGCAGTAGTTGTTGTAGTTGTAATTCATTTATACCTTACTTTTCTCGCACTACTGGGAAAGCACTTAGAAAGACATAAGTAAGGACATATAAAAAGTTTTTGCTAAAATGCATTGAAACTATCCATAGAGTTAAAACTATTTAAAACAAATCTGTTAAAAAAGAAAAGATAAAAATCAGCAAACCAACACACTACTAAAATCCCTTGCAGTTAATTCTTAAAAGCCTGTCAGAACAAAAGAGCATTTTCACTTGCCAGCAGAAGTGAAGAAAAGAACCATCCTAGCTTCCCTCAAAAGGAGTTCCAAAGCCTGGGAGCAGCCAATCAGAAGCTCCTCTCCAGTGTTCCCACTCAAACACACCTGAGAAGATAGTGAGGCCATGAAAAGTAATGGGAAACTTCTGTCTGTGGATAAGCCACCTTGCTACCGCAAACCTAGTCAGGCTGCACTTTCCACTGTCAGCACATTGATGTGCCTCTAGGAAAAGAGGTACAATTAATCTTGATGACAAATACTTGCATCCAACTGTGAGCATGCCTTATTGTGTGAGTGCAGGTGGTGTTTGGATAATGAACCACCAATAGTGCCAGCACATTTGAGCAGCATCAACCTTACTTCCCAGCTGGTTAGCATTTCCACAATCCTTCCAGGAGGCATATTACAGCTTTTCTCCCCTCCCACCATACCACCAAAATTCAAACAGTGGCAGCTACAGTGAGGTCATTGGGATGGGATGTTCATCTTATGGAGTCAGGATTATCTATCCTTGTATTATAATCTACTTTTCAGTTTGAATTCAGTTCCTAATCTGTATTACAGTGGGTTTGATCCAGATTTGGTACTTCCAGAATCCATGGATCTTTTCAATGGAAGAGGGAATCAAGATCTAGGGGAAGCAACCAATTAGAGGAAGAATACTAAATTCAGCCATTTCTTCTTTTCCCCTGTACACCCAGCACCCCCTCACATGGTGTTCTAGAGTGCCCCCAACCCTTCAAGGGCAGATTTGCAGGGCTTGTTTATTGCTGGTAGTAGAAGATAAAGGAAAGTATTACCTTCCATCCTCCAGCCACAGGGACATCCAGTTTACAGAGTTTTGCGTCCTTCAACACTGGAACCAAGCTGGTACAAACAACATTTTAAATCACATATTTAAAAATAATTTAGGTCCTGCATTGGGACAAAGATGAGAAAATGAAAATCAATCAATTAATTAATCACAGCAGCTAAGTGGCTGCATAAAGAACTAGAATGTACTCTGCAGTGTCATATTGCATCACAGATTGGTATCCATATCACATAATTAATCTATAATAGTTATTTTTAAAAAGGAAGCAGCAACATGGGAAGCTCAGTGGCTGAACATGCAGCCTTCCTTCTGGAGGTCCTGAGTTCAATCCCAAACATTTCTGATTTATGAATAATAAAGAATTTTCAATGATCTTAAATGACTGGGCTGGGAGAAACTTCTGCCTAAGACACATTGGAGACCGTTTACCACTAAAAGATAGCATTAAGCTGGATCGACTCCAGGTCTCAGTGGAGCATGTTCATATGATTCTATCAGCAACTCACTCCCACAGTGGCTGTCTTTTCCCTCAAAGTCCAGCTCTCCTCAAAGTCATGCAAACCACTAAGTTTAACAGTGGAACGGGTAGCAAAACTGAACATCTGAAGTGGGGAATTTGTATTCCTGACATTTAAAGAGAATGCAATAAACATGGGAACTCACTGTAGAATTAAAAGAAAAAAAAGTTGAACCTCAACAAGAAAGTGTTTTGACATGTAAGATACCCTAAGGAAATAACTGTTAGCTGCCACAAGATTCTTCACCTCTGCATGAGAGAGAGAGAGAGAACAAGTATGTTTTGTCAGCACCACCAATAATAAAAACTGTATTTTTCATAGAAACATATTTTGCACAATTTTTTTTAAATGAAAAAGACTTTCACAAAATTTTCGATCAAAGTTGCAAAGGGAGGAAAAACAGTTGCAAGCAGTTATCAAAAATGCACAAAAAACTTTCACAAGGGAGAAAACATTGAAAAGAAAAGACATATCTAGGTCAATAGCCCTAGAGTGCATACGCAGAAAATGTTATAGATCTTTCTGTGGGTTACTATTACACGAGGGCAATTTTGGTTACAGCCAGGAACAGGACTTTGCTACTACCTCTCCTGCACATTTCACACTGGTCCTGTTCCACTGACATCAAGATGTTCAACATGGATGTCTGCAAAGGGGTTTTGTAACAATAACAGATATTGTATACATTGATGGAAAAGAGCCAGGGCCATCCCCATGGAGGACTGGGCAGAGACAAGGTTTACATCTGTGATTGTCCTATGTATAAGTAATGTGTGAGAAAGGCTTACCTGTTAACCAGAACTTGGGAAACTTATTTTTAGGACTACATTTCCCAGAATCTCCCTGCCAGCATAGGCACTAGAATTCATAGTCCCCCAAAGTAGCATTTCCAGACCATGGTCTTAAGAGCAAAAGGGGTAGAATTCTTCAATAAAAGAACAAAAACATTTTTAAAATAAATCCCTACTTGCAATAAAGATTGTTTAAGATTTTTTTAAAAAAAGATCTTCTCCAAGTAAAAAATAAAATACTGTAAGAATTTCAGTGAACCCTAATGTTTACACCTTCAGGCAAACCTCAAACAAAATACAGTTAGATAAAATATTAAATATTTCATACAGATGACAAAGAGCTGTGTATTATTAAAGAGAATGAAACTCTTACCAGCAATAAAAACAAGGGCAAAAGTGAGCTTGCTAATAAAAGCCAAATGTTTCCCATATGCTGCCATATGGTCCAACACGGAGATCTCAGAAGGTCATATAAAATTAATCCAACTAATAAACCACAGCACAAAGCCAAACATTTCCAGTGAATGAAAATATAATCTGAGGCTCCAGCCTGCCAAAAATTTTCATGACACTCTGGAAACTTCAGGCTAATATTGCTACTCTGAGCAGGAAAGAGAATTAAGACTTTCCCACCAACTGTTGGCTTTTTACCCAGTTTGAATGGGCTTAATCACAGGAGGGCTGCCATCTAACAAGCGCTGCCTCCCACAACACAATATGACTCCAACCGAAGTGTGATTGCAATAGCTTTATTGGAGGCTTTTCATGTGATAAGACATTCATTTACCCTAGCTCACTGCATGGATTGACCACCATTACATGGTGCCACAAAACAGGTGAGCTAACAGGGAGATCAGTGTTCCTTAAGTGACTCATACTGGTTCTCAATTTGGTATTACACATAGCTGCTTTTTTTGTAAAATGTACCACATAAAAGAAAACATTATTTTTCATTCTATAGCCCCATACTTGTAACAACAAGATAATAGCTTTATTCATGTGTTCTGGCTGTACCATCATGTCTCCATCACCTGTACCTATGGTCATCAATCACACCTTGGAGGACATATCTACAGACAGAACCCAATTGTTAACATGGAGGACCACCTTATGATATGAAACCCTGACTATGCATCACAGGGGTGGAGGAGGGAGGGAAAAACCTACACGAACATAATGTTGTTGCTATGTGTCATCAAGACAGCCTCAATGCAGTGACTCTACAAATGAGAGATCTCTAAGAGATCCTGTTAATAATAGCCCTGCTCAGTTTTTGTGAAATCAAATTCATCGTTTCCTTGATAGAGTCTATGCAATTGTAATGTGGTCTTCCTCTTTTCCCATTGCCTTCAACTTTACTGAATATTATCATCTTTTCCACTGAGTCATACTATTCATGATGTAGCCAAATCACCTCAGTTTAATCAATTTGACTTCTAGCAAGAGTTCAAGCTGGAAGTGCTGTTGGACTCATTTATTTGTCTTTTTGGCAGTCTATGATATCTGTAGAATTCTCCTCCAGCACTAAATTTCAAGTTGGGTTTTTTTCTCTGTCACTGTCCAGCTTTCACATCCATAGATAGATAAATACTATGACCATCAGAATCCTGACTTAATGATGCAAACTCTCTCCCCCATCCCTTTGTGTGGGTGCAGTGCAATCCCACTGTTCCCCTCCATACAGTTCTTAACAGCATGAGTGAATTTTTCATTAGGACTATTCCATTTTTCATATTATGAGCACTGCTTTTAATATCTTTGCCCTTAGAACATAGCCACTCCTTGTTTATCTTGTGACGAAGGAAATGTTAACACAATCTGAAGTGAAGGAAGTATTAAAGAATCTAAATCAGGGAAGAACTACATAAGACTAGCTGAATGTTACATTATGGAGTACTGGAAAAGCTTTGGTTGGTTGTCCCTGTGCTATGCTAACAGAAACAATCCAACAGTTCATAGATATTAGCCATGCAGTTTCCTGTATTGCCACTGATATTTTGTAGTTCAGAAATTATAAAAATGTATGCACCTGAAAGACAGATTTTTTTTAAGCTGTTAAGTTGTAACTAAAGGTACTTACATTGGTAAGTGTCTGGTTTGGGGATTTTGTTCTTTATTTTTTAAGTCTGGTCAATTTAACTTGACCTGGTCTGTTCTCAAGACACCTGTTTACTATGAGTTTCCTTGTGTACTGCCAACTGCAACAGCTAAATTGTTGTGTTCAAGGAGAGGAGTTTCACCTTTTTCTTCAATCAAAGTTTGCCTAGACATGTTGAATGTTTTGGACTATCAGGATTATCAAAACTATTGTATATATTTACTTTTGGCCAAGTCTTATTGAATAGAATAAGGCTTATTTCTGAGTTGACATGGATAGAATGGCAATGACACAATATAGTCAATGGTCAGTTACATTGGCAGAACATAAGTCTGTAGCAGTGTAGTTACACTGGTAGTCTGAAGGAGACTTTTTTCTCTTCCACCACTACTAACTCCTGGACATAGCTCTGCCTCTGTCTCTGTCTCATAGGGTATGGACATGTACCTGGACATGTCCTTGTACACAGGGAAGAGGAGAAGAAGCATCAATGATTCAGCTCTTCACACACAAAGGTAGAAGCTGCTGGTTCATTTCAAGGACAGCTGGACAGCTCTGGTGTGCACCCTCTTGGCCAATCAGTGGTCAGGGGGAGGACAAAGCTATGCCCAGGATTCTCTACTGTCCTTCCACATCTGGCCCAAGATGCTGCACAAAGAAGTATAGGGTACTTCCTACTACAACTGGACACACAAACACAAACCATCTACAATATTCTGACCTACATATCACTGCTCAGAAATGAGTTCAATAAGACTTACTCTCAAGCATGTGTGTTTAGGATTACTTATTTACTCTGAGGAATTGAAATGAGGAACAGAGTTTTCTAAGTTTATTTATCTGCATGTTTGGAGGAGTTTCCACTTCAGGTATATGGTTTGGTATTTATTTGTTTTTTACATATACATCCCAGTTTTCCTGCAGTGAGCTCAAAGTGGCATCCATTGTTGTCCTTTAATCTCAAGATAAAAATCTTGGAAGGCAGGTCAAGTTGAGAGAGAATGACTTCCCATGGTTGCATAATAAGTTTTGTGCTCAGTGGGGACTTGCACTAGATCTTCCAAGTCCCAGTCAACACTCAAGCTACTGTTCTTGCTCTCAAGTTTGTACTAGTAGGCACATTACTTTATCCCCACATCCACAGATGTGGATCCTTTCACCTCTGACCACCCACAGTCTCCTCAAAAAAATGTTCTTTTTGTGAAGCAAGAGCCACAAACTAGTCCAGGTTTTGCCTGAAGCCATAAGGACAACTGCAAGGCACTATACTGCCATGGAGCTATTAAGGGGATTTAAATTGCCCATTGAATAATATCAGTGCTACTGCTATTAATTTCCACCTTTTTATTGCACACTTCAGCTGGTACGTGACCTATGTTGTGTAACGGCAGCTATACTCCAGGGATTAGAGATTAACAACATGTGCTCTGAGTGGTTTATTTTACAATTGCTATGAAGTAAAGCTGATGGAAATGAGCCAATGCTGAATTATTTTGCCGACACAAAACAGTATTTTTTTTTAATCACTGAAGAATTTTTTTTTCTTCCTTGTTCAAAATTTTAAGTGATCACTTGTAGCGTTAACACAACACAGAAGCGCTTCAGTTTTTTGTCAGGGGAAGGGGACTGAGGGCAGGAATGTTAAGAGCATGTCAGCACAGTTGTTTGTTGCCATCTTTTTGGAATAAATTTAATCAGTCAAATCTCTGTCATGGATAATTAACACACAATTTAGCTTTCAGAAGCACCCAGCAAGGAAGTGGATGTTATTTCAAGATAAGATATAGTCAGCCAGCCTGTCTCACTTTCATGAGGAGGGAAATGTCAATGAAGCTGTTAGGTTCATTTTATTAGATAGTTCTTGGTGACTCCAGTGCCAAGTCTGTGTGTGAATGAGTGGTGCATGTATAAATGAAAGACTGGTTTGCTAAGAATTTACTCAGTGTTCTTAAGATGTGCATTAGAGCTAAATGGAAAAAGTAGCTGTTGGAATGCTGCAATACAATCTAGAACATCACTGTACTACGAATAATTACAGGACAGCATTTTATGGATAGCAATGGACTGGACAGTTTCAAAATGGATTTTACTTGCTATTACAAGAACAACAGATTACACTTTGCAATTACAGGAGCACCATCATATCTGACTGTTGATCTCTGTTATTTGTGGTAATAGTCTGTATCATGTAGATATATACCATACATTGGACCCAAGGGCTTACATTAATTAAGGCCAAGTTAAATCCCTTTAATTTTAGTGGTACTATTCTAACTATGACCAAGTCTGGTTCCAACCCCTTGTGCCTTATATTGTGTTTTGAATTTCTGTTGAATTTGGGGAGAGAGGTATTTTTAACAGTAGTGATTTTTCAACATTTTTTAAAATCAACAATAGAAAGAACTGGAAATCACTTTGCTTGTAAGGAGCATCTTAAGTGAATGCATGTGTAAGACAGCTCCATGAAGGCTGTTCTTTGTTGGGACACAACGGAGATATTTGGTAATCATAAAAGCCTATTTTGCAGATTTTCTTTGTCTGGAATTCTGCCCATGTTTTCCAGTCTTAACCTGCTGGTATACTGCAAGAAGACGTGTTATTAAGTGAGAGGAAAGCCATTAAACCCTAAGGGAAAATTCCAGTCCCTGCAACAGAGGGAAGCTTCAGCTTAGTTTACTCATGTAAGTTATGTCATCTTCTTTCAGAGATGACCCAAAAATCTGTGTGCTTTATACAGTATAGCAGTGGACCTTAGATGGTTCTTTGTGATGGTTCTTTAAACACTTTCCATTACAATTTACACCAATTATATGAGTTATGAGGTCAGTGAGAGAAATAATTAACAAAAGCAAGATCAGGTCAAGTTTAAAATGTAACAACTGTTCAGAAAACTGTGACCAGCAGCAAAGCAATGGTGAGGAGCTGCCAGAAAACTATAGGAAAAAACTGCCATTACATACTATACACGGGGGAAAAAACTTAGCTGTAATGTGAACAAAGAGACTGCATCACATAAAGCGGTTTGCCATTCACTAAGAGACAGCATAGTATAATAATTGAGTTGGATTTTAAGTTTATTGTGCTGGCCAAAGACCATGACAAATACATTAAAATACGCAGAGATATACAATATCTACAAAGAACAGCAAAATGCTGTTACACGTAGTGACAGATTATGTTATTGACAATAATATAAGATAATTTTCAAAATTGCCAGTAACAAACTCTAATTAATACTCTGCCTCCAACATCATTTGTAGCAATTTTATCTAATTTCTTCTCAAACTTTTTTTGCAGCAGAAGCGAAGAGAGCCATTTTGTGAGTCACATAGTTATTGATACCACTCAAAAGAAACTGAACCAATTCACTGCACTTTCATACAAGGAGCTGCACTTCCATACAAGAAGAAGAATTTTAAAAATCTTCCTCTTAGATTGGTATACAAGGAATAATATAGAGGGAATAATGCCTTCCACCTGACATTGACCACAAGTACATAGTCAGTTTTCAAGTAGCCTCTTATTGTAGTGTCCACTTAGACCTGCAATTAGCATAACCTGAAACTGGAGTTCTATAAGGGCATTTCTTAGTGAAACTGGCATAACTGGTGTAGCAAGAAAATTGCTGGGCTAGGATTTGGTTCAAGTCCCCACTGAAGCAGGAAACCCACTAGGTGACCTGGGCTGATCTGAGGCAGTCAATTTTTCTCAGCCTGACTTGTCCTATAGAAGTGTTGTGAGGATAAAGTATGGAGGAGGAGGAGCATCCCATATGCCTTAATATGTAGAATATATAAAATAACTGCAATAATAAATATTCATTAGATAATAATATAATGATTGGGGAAGATTCTCCTTGAACAATCTATTATGCTCCTTTCAGTGATTTCTGAGCTGAGGGATAAAATGCATAACCTATAAACGAACCCTTTATCAAACAGTTGCCCGGTCACTGGGGTGAAGCAACCTGCACTTCAAGGTCAGCAACCAGATGATTTTTCACTGCTGTCAAGGATGACCATCATTATTGTTAGCAAACACTCAGAGCCACCACACAATTCATTTTGAATTATGACAAAAGGAAAAGCACAAGTGGGGGTGTAAACTGAGAGTTCCCACCATTTACATCAAATTAGTTGACCTCTTTCTTGTTTCTGGGTTGAAAACTTCATTTGTAATATTAAAGCAATGTCTACTTACATCAAGGCTACAATCCTACATAGTCTGTGTTGTTTAAAATCCTATTCTAGATCTGCAACCTTGTTCATTTTCTGACTTACAGATGCAATGCATAACAGTTTTATTTTAAAAAAATCATCACCTATCACAAAGACAGCTGACTGCTTAGCATTCTATTTGAGTGCTCAAGGCTATGCATAAATTCAAGAATATAAAACGATTGGATGTGTTATAATTTATACTTACAGAATTCACAGTGGTTTATGAGCTATAGTCGAGAGAGAGAGAGAAACATGATTTAAGATAAGGGTGTTTTCTAATAAGCTAGAGTAATAGTGGGAGAGAGGGAGAGACAGAAAGACAGGTGAGAATCAAATATACATATATATATGCACTTGAAGGCTGAGCCAATAGTTCTCAATTAAAACTTTTGGACATGTTACCAAGCTACACCTACTGAAATGCCTTTTTTCATTTTGAAGTATACCATCCAGATCATCTTTTGTACCAAGCCACTTTTGACGCCATAGTGTAGGGGCTGGGGTTAGAAGAGGTGGTATAGTCAAGTGACATTGGGGGACAATTTTTTGCTGCTACTTCAAAAGCTTAAGAAACAGTGTTCCACAGCTCATTCAAAGTTACACTGACCAGATTGCTTCATACAGTCTTACCCCCAGCATTCAGCATCAAAAGAGAAAATGCCATTGCCACTGCAGTCTCATAAGCTGTAACTGGCACACCAAACAGCCCAAGTATCCTTGGCTAACTGTTTGAAGACTTTTGCCTGATTCAAGTCTTTTCCAAAACTGCAGGAAAACACAGCTCTTCCCAAGGCAAGGCAAGAAACTACCAAGCAAAGATCAAAGCCCCGATTCTGTTTTCCACAATTAACACAGAATATGAAATACAGCTTGTCTTTCCTTCCTTCTCAGAAGGAAATGTTGTAATGTTGAGACCAAAGCTTGGAAAACTTACTTGAGGGATTTGTTGTTCTTGTTGATGTTTTCCTTCAAGTCATTTTACCACCTTATGGTGACCTTACGGCAAACTATCACAGGGGTTTCTGGGCTGAAAGTATGTGGTGCTCCTAAGGTCTCCCAATAGGTTTCCATGGCCAAGTGGGGCAATCAAACTCTGGTCTCCAGGGTCATAGTCCAATGCTCAAATCACCACACCATGCCGGCTCTCTGCATTTCCCAAATTTACCCCAGCAAGAGGGTTGGAGAGTCTTGGAATTGCAATCCCTCAAAATAATTTTTCTTAACTCTGTTTGAAATTAACCCTTAAGCGAATGTTGTCTTCATTTTTGCTGGCTGGAAATGTAAAAACCAGGGCTGCAGACCTGCAGTTCCTCACATGAACTCAGTAGGCCTCACTTCTGAGTAAAAGCCCATAAAAACAGGCTGGACAGCACTAACCACTGGGAATTAGGATATGTGTTTTTCAACAGAACAAAACAACAAAAAACTTCAGAGCTTATTCTAACCTCAAAGATGTAGCATGCTGTAAGCTTTTATAGAGCAGAGTCCGCTATGAGAGGCATGAAGTGTTTTCCTCAATAGGCATATTATCTATAGATATACATGCATACCCAGGCACAGAGGAAGAAAGAAGGTATATCTGTAAGCAAAAGGCCATAAAATATAAGAGCTACAATCTGTGACACTTTGTGACTGCCTCACTCCTTTATTTTATGGCAATTTGCCCTGCCAAGGTGTTTATAATGCTTTTGCTCTCTGTATCTGCTTATATGTGTGTCTATATTTGTATCGAGAAAGAAAGAAAGAAAGAAAGAAAGAAAGAAAGAAAGAAAGAAAGAAAGAAAGAACGAACCTGAGAATAACGGTTGTGACAGAAATTGGCTGGACTTAAAGCTTGTCAGCTTAACCAGACAAGCACATTTTTTGCTAAAGGCCCCAAACCTCCCCCTCTTACTGTCACAAGACAGCTTGTCTGTGTCTGTGTGTATACACTCCATTTCTGAAGGCAAATTCTGACAAGATTTTCTTTTAAAAGCTAGGTTGATTTCATGTTCTCTGGTAAAAGAGAGGGCAGCGTAAGAGGACTTGAACTTTGTCAACAGAACTTCCTCGGTGATGTGTGTTATGTTATGTACCTTGTGCTAAGTATGTCATAATGGCTGACACTATTGAGTGTGACAGTGGTTTTCTTGGGTCTGAAGAACTTTGTCCTATATGTGTTCATGTAGAGTAACGACATGTTCTTAACCCATCACCATCCAAGCACCGCCTATTTCTGTGCATGGCTACCATGGGAGAGAGGTCTAATCAACATTCCCCTTTGTGGTCAATATGCATCAGGGTTGCCATAGTCATTGGGAATGTGCCTATCAGAATGACTATGCTCTTTCTTATCTTCAGTGATGATTTTCTCTTCTCAGCTTACATGCTGGAAACATGGAAGATCCTGGGACTGTTGAAATCTCCCGTATAATAAATCAGATCATTGATCCATTTAGACCAGTATCAACTGCCAACAGCTTGAATCAGCTGAAATTGGTGTGTTCAAGATGGTGTTTTTGTTTGGTTTTATAGATACCAACTAACCATGTCAAGACCACCACCAATGTTAACTTAAAAATTGGACTAGAGTGTTAGCCACAACAGTATTATCAGAAGTGCCTAAAGTCCCTGGTGAACAGCTGATACTTAACACACCACACTTTAAGATGCCTGTTTTTTATAAAATTCCCCTTGTAATCATCTGAATGTCATTATTTAGTTTTTTTTTTAAAAAAATGGGCTAGAGACATGGATAAGCAAAATGTACTTATTGCCTCAGGCCATGTAAATTCTATTCTTAAGAGACATTAGCATGGTATATCAAAATCTATCCTGGATTTGTTTAATAGCATGTTCTAAATCAATGAAGCTTGGCTTCATTAGAGACCAGTCTCTGTACTGAAAACAAGCAATATCAATTGTTCTCAATGGTTCGTTTGGGGGTGGGGATTAAAGTATTCACTGTGGTATTAAATATGTATGGATTTGATTCGAATAACTGTGTATCACAAAAGCAATAGAATTTCTTGATTTCTTACATTTAATTAAACATTGGCTTAAGCATAGCTTTCCACAAGATGTTTATGCTATAAATACATTACTTATGCACTATAATTTACACTGCTTGACAAACTTACTTTGTGGACAACAGCTCCTAGAATTCTATAGCTAGCATGAGTGCAGTTCCTGCTGATAAGGAATTCTGAGAGTTATCATCCAAAAATTTTTTTTCCAAGCTCAAATGAGTGACAAATGCAGATGTTACTCCATATACACATGGTGGTAAATCCAGTAGAACTCACAGTCCTGTGAAATGCCCTCAACAAGAAGACAGCTCTGCAAAGTACACAGAAGGGATGTGATACTGGATGGAAAGTTATGGTGGGACATCTGAAAGGGCTTTCATGATGGCCCATCACATTTGCGTCCTGCACTTTGTCTGAAGGAAGAGAATGGCTATTAGTGGCAGTTGATGGCTTCCACGTCAGGGGTGTGGCGAATAGGGTCTGGGTTATTTCTAAGACTTTAAATGAGCTTTCCAAGGTGCTGAGCCCTATCCTCAAAATAAGTCCAGCACCTTATAGAGTTGCTTAAAATTAAAATTCTATCATAAAATCTAGAGCACATTCACTACATCCTTGATATGGCAGGAAGCAGATGCCACTTGGTGACACACTAACTGTTCTTCACCCCCTCCTCATTTTACCTGTACAGTAACAAAGTGACATAGTTTAAACTGACAGGTCCTGACTGGCTCAAACTCAGGCAGATTATACTGGCCCTTTTTCCTTAATAGCAGGTTAATAGCAGGTTAATAGCTTCTGCATTACTTGGGATAAGTAACATGCACAGTAGCTGGCTTTTTCAAGTGCTTTTAACGTTACACCATTACAGCACTTTGAAACTACTTTAATTGCCAAGGCTGCACTCTGTGGAATTGGGGGAGGGGGTTGTTGTTTGGTGAGACACTAGAGCTCTCTGGCATGGAATTGTAAGTACCCCTCCCTAAACTGCATATCCCAAGACTCCATAAGATGGAACCATGACAGTTAGAATGGAATCATAAGTGCTATAATTGCTTGGTGTGAAAAGATCTAGTGCCTCTTGCGAGGAAAAATCTTACACATGTAGTTTTTCATAGCCTGAAATGATGACAGCAGTAGTGATCCAACTGTTGAATTTCTCCCTGACAAACATTACAAATACAGAGGGAGTCCTCCCTACAGCATGTATTTCCCAAATCAACCATTAAGATTTGTCAGGAACTGCAGTTTTTCTCCACATTTTCATCCACACAATGGTATGGCTTTTAATGTTGGAAATTTCTCTGTTTTATCTGTTCAACAATTGAACTTTAAGATTGCTTTCACATGATTTTAAAAGTTTTTAAAGAGTATTTTAATGTGTTTTTAAATGTTTTTATCTTTGCACTGTTTTCATTATTTTTATTTGCTCAGCACCTCAGGAGTCCTTGTGGCCTGGGAGGAGAGAGAGAAGAACTTCTAAATAAAATAAAGTAATATAAAATAAAATATTTTTTTTAAAAAATGCACTGTTTGAATTAGAGCATCTATACAAATGTAGCATTCTGTTGAGAAATTATAACAATCAAAGGCTCATGAGAGGGATTCAGTAGGCAAAGCCTACTGATGGAGACAGTGGAGCCTTGTGGGAAGAAATATATAGCAACTGTTATTGAAAGTACCAGTCATCAATGTTCAAATTTAAACAAAAACTTGAAACAGCCAGTTCTCTGCCATGAACATTTCTGTAACAGGTTTCAACATTCATTGGAAAGAACCAGCCACCCATGCCCACCCCCCCACACATATCTTTGCTAGGAATGTTCATACAGAACTATAATTACACTCTGTTCCCAATCTACACAGTTCATCTAAGCAAAATTGATTTGTTCATTACAAAAGGAAAAACTATCTTTGCTCACTAGGTTTGACACATCTGAAGCCAATTCCACCATTTTTCCAGAAAGAGCCTCCCTCTGGGATTTATAAAGGCAGCAGCAGGTATCATGAGCAGCTAATGGAAGTTACCAATCAAAGGTACGTTTCTGACACATTGAAACATTTCTACTCAATGTTCCCCTCAACATTTCTTTGATCTGACCACTTTCAGAAAACCATCCTTTGCTCTGCACACCTAAGGACTTTTTTTATCCTTCTCTTCCCCTTTTTGCAATATTTTTAGCCATGACCAAGTATAATCGGTGAGTAGAAGAGGAAAGTGTTCTTTTATTTTTATTCTGAATATGGGCATAGGAACCCTCTGAGAGTGGATGGTCTATGCAGCAGCAACAAGGGCTCATTTCAAAAGGGCTTATTTCAGTTTTGGGGAAGGGAGGATATGTAGCTACCTTTTTCTGGCCTTCTACTTTTAACAGCAGGTCTATGTGTAGAAAACTTGGCACAGGACAGAGAGAAATATTGTTGCCTCCTAAATTTATATGAAAGAACTTGAAGCTGCTGATCTCATTGCTAAAGTCTGGCCAACTCAGCATAGTTAACTTCCATATTAGAAAGACTCCTTACTAGAGAAGGAAATCAGTCAGTTTCCTTCTCTTCCACATTAAGTTTTCTAAACTATCAAGTTCTTTCCATGCCAGAGCAATTTGAACATTTTGTTAACTTCTTATAAAACTGAATCAAAATAAATTCTGTTTGGGGTAATATTCTGCCCATGAAAAGAAATGTGTCATTTCCAAAAACATCCTGAAAGCCACTGTAATACCTTCATAATGTCATAATATGTTCCATTAGCTTAGTCCCAGACAATAATCTAGCTGCTGGATTTACAGCCAACTACAGTTTCCAAAAAAAGTCTTCAAAGACAGTCCTGTATGGAGTAGGTTGATTCCAAACTTCATCATGCTTAGAGAAGATCCACTGAATATTGTATGTCCTGCATTCTGGCCATTACAACTGGCTATGAAACTTTTATGTCATCTGTTGTTATTGTAGCTATTCATAAGTGGAAAACTTTGACCCAAATCCTTTTGGTGTTTTACACATCAATAGGTTTTCCTACAGCTGCAGTAAGACATTTTTGTCCAGTGCAAAATGTCCACATTCAGTTCAATATGAGCTGTGCATTACATACCATTGTTTATGTGTATGAACATTCAGTTGTTTACCTAGTTATGTATTCAGATTGTGCATTCAATTACATATGGAGTAATATAACATTGTCATTCAAATCAAAGGACACATAAGCATCATTACTGCAAAATTCTAGTCCATGTGCAGAGATTTACACTGCACCAACCCTGATGGAGGAATTTGGCTTTTCTCATCAATATCTCTGACTGACCAAAAGATTTCAATGTTCAGTGTTGGCTACTTTGATGATGATGATGATGATGATGATGATGATGATGATGGTGATGATGATGTGTGTGTGCATTTTCATCCTGATGAAATGGCTTCTCCAGATGAGCTAATAGGTCTCATAAATGTTGGTCTACTCTGTTTCTGGTTGTCATGCATTGTAACAGTTGTTCTCACTCCTGCACCTAGTCATGCCCTAAATATACAGGGGCGTTGTCTATTCTATTTTTTTTTTCCTGCTTGAGGTGTGGTTAATTGTAGTGTGGGCAGGGCTGTCTTCTCTCCATGTCATCACCTCCATGAATTCTTCACCTCTACTCATGGATCTCCCAAACATCAACATTCCTTATTTTGCACATTTAAAAACATTTTTCTGCTGTAGACATAGTGCTAATGTGCTACACCACTTTAGCACTAACACTGTAAAATAAAGGCAGAGGAGAGACGGAGGGAGAGAGAAAAATTCAGTCTGGTAACTAGAAATGTAATGAAAGAAGGAAAGTTAGAGGAAAACCTCCATGGCCAAGGTCACATGTCATTTGTGGGATCACCCCAAAACACTGGAGGAATCAAGATATTGGGTACAGTTGTGGGAATTTACCCTTGTCTGTATCAAATAATCCTGAGACAGGAAAAGACAAACATACAAACACTCTGCCCTAGGTTTTAAAAGTTACAACTAGTCCCAGAAATTCAGAACCAAATAGACCAGAACAGAAGGTACATTGTATGGATATTTTGAAAAATCATAACTACATGTTCAACTCCTGCAAAATCTTGAAGCCAGTCCAAATGAGCCCAGAAATGATTTGTCACAAATGATTTGTCTCCATTCTGATCTTCATGCTTTTTTCCCCGTTTCTTAAAAAAATACCTGTTTTCTAGTGCTAGGGATGCTAAGTAACATTAAACCAACAAGTAGCAACCAGTTGAACAGTTTAAAAAATAAAAATAATTTAGATAAGCTGAAAATATACTAAATATAATAATGTGTTGAAACCGATTTAAAAGATTAGGAGTTTTAAAACTATGTATGAGATGAATTAATGATATCCAAAGGCCTTGGTGAACAGTCAAGTTTTCAAATTGGCACCTAAACAAAATAAGTGTTGGTGCCAATTGGGCCTCCAAGAGAAGGCATTCCACAGTTGGAGTGCCACAGCTGAAAAGGCCCCCTTTCATGTCCCAACACAGTGTATTGTCCTCAGTGGTGGGACACAGAGGAGGGCTTCCTCAGCAAACCTCCATCTTCAGACAGACACATATAAGGAGAGGAAGTCCCTCAAGTACTGAGGTTTCAAGTATTCAGGGCTTCAAATGTTGTCATAAGTATCTTAAATGCAGATGCAGAAGCATATTGACAACCAGTGCAATTCTTTTAAGCCTGGCATTATATGTATATTATATGTATATGTGTGTGTGTGTGTGGTATATATGGATATATATTATATTCCAGTCAGCAGTGAGTTCTTGCGTTTTGAACTAGCTGCAGCTTTTGAGTCCTCTTTAAGGGCAGCCCCATGTAGAGAGCATTACTGTAGTCTAATCAGCACTTTACCAGTACATGGGCTATTGTAGCTAGACTATCTCTGTCCAGGAAATGCTGTAGTTGGTGCATCAGCTGAAACTCACACCAAGCACTCTGAGACACAGAGTGCACTTGGGCCTTCAGTGGCAGGATGGATCTAAGAATACACCTATTCTTTCAGGGAGAGTGCAGCCCCATCTAGGACAAGCTGTTTACCCAATTCCTGGGCCCCAAAACCACTAATCCCACAGTGCCTCCATTGTATCAGGATTCAGGTTCAGTTTATTGGTCTTCATCCAGCCCATTATAGCATCACGGCACAGGTCTAGCACCTGCAGAGTCCCCAATGACTCCAATGACAACGAGAAATAGAGCAGAAATTGAATTAAAATATAGCAGTATAAAGCAATATACTGATGACACCTCAGCCCAAATCTCCTTATGATCTCACCCAGTGGTTTCACATAGATACAGCCATGGGGCTGAGCAAGAATCTTCCAATGCTACTCTTTAGAACTGGCCTTCTAGATAGGAGAGGAACCAATATAGAACAGTTCCTTCTACTCCCATTCCACAGAGCTGGTCCAGTAAGATACCATGGCCAATGGTATCAAAAGCTGCTGACAGATCCAGGTAGATAAACAGCATAGTATTCCCCATGTTTTCCAGAATAGGCCATCAGTCTGAAAAAGTGAGGTTGATTCAGTGCCATACATGAAACCAGACTGAAATGAGTCCAGATAATCTGTTTTCCCTAAGAATACCTGGAGTTTCCCTGCTACCACCTACTCCAGCACCTTGCTCAAAGGAAGATATTGCAATAGGATGGTTTTTCTCACATAACTCTGGATCCTTGGAGGTCCCCTTCAGGACCAGGTACACCACTATCTCCATCAAGGCAGCAAGCAGCACCACCACTACCCTAATGTAGTGAGGCATTTTGTTACCGCAGTTGCTAGCCCGGATTTGTGGGATATTGGATATCATTTCGATATCAATAATTTGGCCTACTATACCCCTCTATTCTCCACGTGCTTGTGAGGGCCCCAGACAAGCTCACAGAAAGACATGGCCACTAATTGCTGAAATATCCCAAACAAATACAGGCAGGCCAGAAATAGCCGACCCGCCACTTCAGGAGACCTCAAGGCAAGTACCAGATTAGGTATGCACCCTACTTACAAAGAACTCCCTGCCCTGAGCAGGAAGCTTGATTAGACAAATACTCATCTGTCAAGCACCCTGCATTTGCATACTGGCTACTCTATTGACAATTCGGTCTTAATTCAATCGTGTAAAATTCTGACCTTTCAGAGGCTTTGTCTCCAGCCCGAAACTCATTGTTTTCCCCAAGTACGGACTAGCCTATGGCCACATTTTCCCCTATAAAAACCCCTGACTTTGAGAGCTTCCTCAGATTGCTCCCGACTTCCATCCCGCCTTGCTGCCGCTTTGCTTGGCGAGCCTTTCCCTCAGCTCCATGTGCTGAGAAACTTCATGTCCATGAACTTCTTCTTCAGACTACCCGGGCTTCAGGACAGGTGTAGTATTTCCCATACAAAACCTCCTCTCAAAATCCCTCTATCCAACTCCAACCTTTATTTCTATAGTTCTCTGTGTGAGTGTGTTGCATACACTTGTTTGGCTGTATTTTAATAAAAACAACAATTAATATTTTACTTCTGTTTGCTCCTTGACTCAGCCTGACCCCGTAGACGTTTGGTAAAAGATCTCGCTCCGTTGCCCTGCCTCTTGTATTGCTAGCTTGTGCTCTTTGCTATTTTCCCCAACTTGCATAATTTGGAGCGCACTTAGTTGTCCCCCAGAAATTAGAGTAACAATATGCTGTTCCCCGGACCCACCAAGCCAATCCACTCCTGCTAGATTTTATCAGCCAAGATGGACAAGGATCAAGCTTACATGTGGTGAGCTGGATTTCTTCAATCATCTTGTCCACATCAACATGCCTCAGCAGCTGAAAGTGACCCTATGAAAACTGACCAGATAGAACACTGGCCACCTCTCTAGATTTCAAGTTATGAGAGAATGAGAGCAACTTTCTCCTTGAAGAACCTAACAAATTCTTCACAGCAGGTAGCCATGGGTTGTAAATCTGATCTCTATAGGCCCACACTCAAAATACTCCTCATCACTTGAAATAATGGCCATTTCCGCACTACACTCTTATAGCATGATTATTCCGCTTTCAACATCCTATGGAATCCTTGGGTTTGCAGTTTAGGGAGGGGCCCTTGAGGCCCCTCCCTAAACTGCAAACCCCAGGATTCCATAGGATATTGAAAGCAGAATGATCACGCTATAAGAGTGTAGTGCAGAAATGGCCAATCTCTACTGGGTGAGAAGTTGAGGATGCTCTCCTAGTGGTGTATCCCTTTGCCACATCCCAGCATTGCAAAATGTGGATTCTTCCTCTATACTGAATTTTTGAGGCAAAATTGACCCAAATGTAAACAACAAGAACAAGGACAACAACACTTTTTTCTTACCCACCTCTCCTTGTGGATAGAGTCAGGAAACAACAGATTAAAATACAGCAACAAGTAGATACATATCATAGTTAAAAACATAAACACCAACTAAAAATACCTCAGTCCATTAGAGGGCACAGATGTGATTGTTAACTGGTTGAGTAGAATTACACCTCATAAAATATGTTGAGGCCAAAACCTTTGAATAAAATTCACTATAGCAGAGCATCAGAAAATACAGTACTGCTGCTGGAAAGCAAACCTATTCTTCTATTTAGCCTCTTTAATAATAAAGTGACAAAACAGTAGGAATCCTTTCTATTCCTGACAGGAAATCAAAATGTCAATGCACAAGAGTCTAAAAAGAAGGAAGGGGATTAGCAGTTGATTCTATGTTGTCACATTTTAGAAGGATGGGATCTAATATGCTGTGTGCATTATTTAAGGATAGTAATTATAGAGAAAACATATGACAAACACATACTAATAAGATAAAGCATAAAGATGTTTGCTCCCCTATAATGGAATCATAAGAAAATGAGTTTGAAATATGAACAATGAAAAGAAGTCATCAAAATGTGCCAAGGCTTACAAAACACAATGAAAAGGATTGATGTGTTTTATGCATGCTTTAATGTGGATGTGGGCTGGTTATTTACACAAAAATTTCCCTACAGACATTAAATCAGGACAATGAAACAAGCAACAGCTTGAGGTGGTGGTTGTTTTTTTGTTTTGTCTTTTTATAAAAAGATTTAGTTATACACTCAAGTTACCCAAAATCTTAACACTTTTCCATGTGCTGACAATTCTTTTTAATTTCACTAAATATTTCCGTGTAAAACAAAAAGGTAGATGTAAAATTTCTGGAAGACAATCATATATAAGTGTTGATGTTTATAATCCATTTGTATCATAAAACATTTCAAATCATTTCTCATTTCCTCAAATGATTTAATAAGCTGAAACAATGTAAACTAAATGATTATAAGCTGATTTAATAAGCTGAAACAATGTAAACTAAATGGTTATAAGCTGAGTGATCTCCCATAGATTTATCTAGTTTATCACTCTACTGTTGATAATGGATTGATCCTATCTTAAGGAAGCATACCACGATGATGATAGTTATTCCTCCATTTTTCTCCAAACCTACCTTATTGTGCCTAGGCATTGGCTGCAAAAAGAAATGGTAGTACTTTAAGATTTCACATATACAACAGCTCATAATTTTAAAGATCTACAGTGGGTTAAAATGTGATCTACTATAATCCCTTCTGCCAGTATGTATCTATACTACAAAATTGTAACAGTTTGGTACCCCTTTAACTACCTGGCCTCCATCCTATGGAATCCTGGGATCTGTAGTTCATCGAGGGAATTCTCTAGTGTAGTTTCCTAAGAAACTGGCACATAATTCAAAAGACTTTGTCAAACTACAAATCAGAAGAACCATGATAGTATCACACTGATCAACATCTTTCTAGCGTGGATACATACATTGCCGGCCTAGTATTGCTGGGACAAAAAAAAAAAAAAAAACCCATCATATTAGGTTTTTTGAAAACATAAAATGGAAACGTGGAAAAGAAGATGTTTACTTCTAAGCAGCTACCTCTTCATTGCATTATTTTCTCAAAGTTCATTCTGAAGGAGGAGGAGGAGGAAGAAGAGAACTAATGTCCTCAGGCAAGCTGGCAGTTTTCCTTTCTCTTTTCTTTTGTTTCTTTTGTACCCATTACTGAAGAGCTGCAGGGAAATAGATGGTTTACAAGACCAGATGACACCATGGAATGCCATCTCTCTGGTTCCCTGCTGATGAAAACAAGAATCTCCGAAGTCTAATAAAGTACCTGGTAATGTCAGGCAAACAAGAGCTAAAACCTGATTCACCCTTGTGAAATAAAACATGCTCTGTTGATAGGAAGAAAAGATCCCTGTTGAGAAGCTTGCCACTCTGCCATACTCTTTCCCTCCTTCACTTTCGAGAAGTTCCCATTATTTCTGTCTCTCAAAAATCCTATTTAAAAAAACAGAAGCACACATTCTATATGAATATTAATGTCCATAATAAAATAGCTGCTATTTTAAAGAACATTGGAAATGGCAAAATACCATAAGTAGCCAGGAATATGTTATCTGAGGTGACAAGAAAGGACAATAGAGTTCACTCCACTGTTGTAGAATAAGAATAAGAATGCTGGGTGTGAGGAGTTGTTGTTGTTGTTACTGTTCTTGTTCTTGTAAAGATTAAGTGTTTTCAAACATGTTTGTGAAAGACCAGACCACTGAGAATGCTAAGATTCTGGAACAATGAAGGTTTTGTGTTGCCAAAATCATCATGGGGGGAGACATCAGATGGAATCCAGCTCCCACCCTACAATGCATAGCATTGTGGGCTGACCTCCACAATGTTGACCTCCATTGGAAAAGAAGTCAGTGGAATGCACATCACAGTGTGGTGAATCATGACAGAGCATGAATGCAATAGCATCCTCCACCAAGAAGTCTTCTAATAGTCTTCCATGCAGAAAGCAGGATTTCTGGAATGAGAGACAGTGGAGTGAAGTGTTTGAGAGTTGAACTGGGACTCCAGGAGACCAGGACTCCTGCTCAGCCATGGAAACATAGTAAGTGACCTTGGGCAAGTCACATTCTCTCAGCTTAAAAAGAAGGCAATGGCAAACCTTTTCTAAATAAAATCATGCCAAGAAAACCCTACAATATGGTAACCATAGGTGAGAGGCAGCTTGAAGGCACATAGCAACAAAGCTTGCATTCTCTCTTCTATATAAATGTTGGAGACTGGGGATCAGGAAATGGGCTATTATTGCTTTCTTACATATGTCAGTTTTCAAACCTCAAATTCTTACCATCTTAAATGTGACAAAACATATGAATTTGGAGAAATTCTTATAAAAAAATTAACTGAAATAAAATGCTGCTCCATTTACACTGACCAGATCCAATAGGTACAATTACTTCTAGCCCAGAGAGAATCGCATTGTACTTACCTGCCATGAAGGTATTAAAGAGGAGGAGCAATTCATAAAAGAAAGAAATGGCAAACCTAATTCAGCGCTATCATGGTTGCATCCCTAGGGATTCAACTCACACTTTGTAGAATTATCACTCAAAAGTCCTGTAATCTCAAGTACTTTCCTTTCTAAAAATGTGAATCTTTTGATAAATTGTTAGCTGAACCCATATTCCCATATCATCAGGAGAGATCCAAGAGCCCCATCTCTTTTGCATCACTCCCCTGTGAATAAATGTGGTCATCTCACAATCATGTTGTATACCTTTCATGCTATCTTAACCCCCAAGGGCGATCTGGCACAGATCTTTAAAAAGAAATGCACAAAGGAAAATGACATATGTTTTAACAAGGATTTTTGCAAACTGTCAGACAATGATGTGACACTGTGCTAAACTCAAGTGGAAGGGTTTGAGATAGCTATTATGTTAGAAAATAAAAAAAGGAGACTTCCTCCTGCATCCCCCACCAGCTAAATATGAAAAGCTGTTTACCAGTTTGCTTTCTGTGGCATCAAATATATTCAAAGTGCATCATATAAGCACTAATTGGGTTTGAATCACTCAAGTGTGCATTTGCTATGACAATAGCATTCCCTTTACATATCATCTCAGTGTTTATAAGAGAGGTGAAAATTAACATTTCCTGCTTTTGTCAGGCTGAAGCACATTTCAAGGAGCCTCTGAAAACATCTGAAGCATTCCTTGCATCCTAAGATCATCAAGCTATTATATTTTCAAGGGCTGTCTCTCCTGAACTGAACTATGACAGATAGAGGAGAAGTAATTGCAAACTCTTTTTTAAAAAAGCAAAAAATCACAGTGGCTTCATCAACACTTCACTCTTTCTATTTTTCCTCTTTTAGAAAAGGAAGGGAACTACAAATCTGAACTGCCTCTGGAGAATTGTGTTCCTAGTAACACAAACCTCAACTTGCAAAGGACATACATTGTACTGAAAAGAACCATTTTAATTTGGCATGATTAGTTCAACCTCAGTGCAAAGTGATAAAAATGAGAAGGAGGAGGATAGCACCAAACCGATTGTTAACTGATGCAACATGCAACGAAACCATAGCTTCAGTATTCATGTTTTATTTATTTATTTATCTTAGAATCATAGAGCTGGAAGGGACCATGGATGCCACTTAGACCTACACCCTGCCATGCATTCCTGAGAGACAGCCATCCAACCTCTGTTTAATAACACCAAAGAAAGATAATCTCAGTCAGTCTATTCCACTGTTGAATGCAGAGTTCATCTTTCCTTTCAAACAGGGGTTGGGTTGATCAGACCCTTCATATGTCTTTTTAAATGTGTCATAACTAACAAATCAACACATATAAGTAGTAGAAAAATCACAATATAATAATAAAATAGGCAAGGCAGGTATGGAAGATGAGGCACTGATACAATCTACAAAAGTAGCTTCTCCAGAAACAAGGAAGGGGGAGGATAAGATGAAGACTCTTTACTTGTGAATACAATAAAAGGATGCCAGCCTCCATAAAACTGCTCTTATAGTTGTCATTACTTCAGGCTCTCAATTTCATAGATTAACTTTTCCATAATTACTACTGCCCAAACCCTACTTAACCATTCTGAAAGATAAATCTATCTACATTTCCCCATTCTGTTGCTATTTCTAATCTCAAAATGTTGCAGGTCCAAACAACCCTAGATACCATAGACAATGGTGACAAATGCTGGGTGATGTAGTTCAGCAACATCTGTAGAGGCTGAATGATTGCCATCTGCGTATTTGAAGATGCCCAAAGTAGGAACAGAACAAAGCAAGAAATAAACTGTGATGCAATCAGGTCTGAATACTCTCAACAGCTGGAACAGTGCACATTTGGAAAAGAGGGGCACCAGACATCCTGGGTATACAAAAAGGAATAGGTTTATGGCTTTCTACAGAAACATACAGCATAGATGGAAAAAAGCAACAGAACTTAAAATTATGACTACACTTATACACAAGCCTTGACTCTGGGAATGAACTCCTCCTATTTTGCTTGGGAAACTGAAATCCAACCCTTTTCTGCCCATGTGAGCCAAGATACAGTTACATATCTACACATTTACAGAGGGCTGTGTCCAGACACAGAGTTTCCAATATTGCCCAACTGTTGAGCTAAAAGCTATAAGTGGAAGTGGAACTGACATTCTACACTACCAGGAGTATGGGGTTTTCTCCTCTGTGTACATATTGTTACGGCCTATCTACCCCCATGGGCATGACATAGCTTTAGTGGCAGGAGCTGTTTGAAGAATGTTACATTTTCATTAAAAACCTTGCAATACATACATTCCAACTGTCCTAATTTGGCAGGGATGGTCTCAATTTTCTGTCGTTCCATTTTTTTCAGCTGCTTTTAAAATATCCTGGTTTCTCTCTCTTCCTCCCACTTCCTTCCACTTTGCCAGCATACTTCAGCTGTTACAGACTGAGCTCATAGTACATAGTTTGTACTCTGTTTACAAAGTAGCCGAGAGAGGAAAGGAGGGGTCAGTTTCCTGTCCTTCCCAATATTTTCAGGGGGGGAAATGAAAGCCTCTCCTGGCTTATATGTTCTTCCTTGTTAATAACTTCTGCCATCTTAGCTACACTCAGCTGTTGCTTAACCATATGTCTTCTGGGTCATTTCCACACTAGCTTGTTATAGTGCTATGATTCCACTTTCAACATCCTATGGAATCCTGGGATTTGCAAACCATAGGAATCATAGTGCTATAACAGGCTATGGACAAGGTTTTCATCTGTGAAAATGGACAAGGTTTTCATCTGTGAAAAGTTGAAGGGAAGAGCAATGGGTGTCCTTTTATGACCTTGTCTATTTATTTATTTATTTATTTATTGGCACTAAAATGCTTTTCTGGTTTTTTTTTTTAAATTAAACAGTAGTATTATAATGCTAAGATATTAATTTCTTGTGTTGTAAACTGTAACACTATAATTCAATGCTCCTATTTTCTTCTTTAAAAAATACTGAGATCACTATACATTTTAGCAACACTGTTGATGTTTTAATTAACCTTATAGCATTATGGTAAGTTAGGAAAGAAGAGAAGAAATAAAATCATTTGACTAGATCTTGTAACTAGCTAGGCAAGCAAAATTTTGTTTAAGGTTCACAAGGAACCAAGATATTTATATTGTATATTTATATTTATATACTACTCTTCCTCATAAGAGCTCAGGTTAGCTGAGATAGTGAAGATAAAGAAAGAAAGGGAAGAGGAAGTGATCTGACTGGAATTGGAGGAAATCACGAAGGAACTCCCTTCCTCTTGCATATTCGCCCACCAGCTGGCTAGGACAGGAAAATCATGGTGGGAGAGGAATAAACTGTGAGACAGAAAAAGAGATAGAATGTACTTGAGCAGTGGTAGCAATAAGTAGTTCAAAGGCAGGGGAGATCCCGCAACTATCCTGGCCCGAGATGTTTACTGGTTATAGATCAAACTTAGCATTTTGAATTTGCTCCCCATCCCCATCCAAAGTTGGAAGTCAGTGAAGTCAGGATCTTTATTTTACTTCTTTAGGATGAAAACTTTCAGCTGCACCAGGGATAGTTTTTAGCTCATGATTGCTAGGACATGTGGCCTTGGATGGGGCATGCTGGACCATAACTCCTATAATCCTTGCTACAGTTGCCAGAGTCAAAACTGGAGATAGCTCCTCCACTTTTAATGGTTGTGTTAGAAGAGGGATTTTCAGCAGCTGTTCATAGAATTATAGAGTTGGAAAAGACCACAGGGGCCATCCAGTCCAACTCCCTGCCATGCAGGAACACATATCAAAGCACTCCCGACAGATGGCCATCCAGCTTCTGCTTAAAAACCTCCAAAGAAGGAGATGCCACCACACTCCAAGGCAGCATATTCCACTGCCAGACAGCTCTGACTGTCAGGAAGTTCTTCCTGAGGTTCAAGTAGAATCTTCTTTCCTGCAGTTTGAATCCATTGCCCCTTGTCCTAGTCTCTGGAGCAGTGGAAAACAAACCCAGTCCCACCTCGACATGACATCCCTTCAAATATTTAAACACAGTTATCATGTCCCCTCTTAACCTTCTCTTCTGCAGAATAAACATATCCAGCTCCCTAAGCTGGTCCTCATAGGGCATGGTTTCCAGACCCTTCACCATTTTGGTCGCCCTCCTCTGGACACACTCCAGCTTGTTGATATCCTTGTTGAAATGAGGTGCCCAGAACTGGACACAGTATTCCAAATGAGGTCTAACCAAAGCAGAATAGAGTGGTACCATTACTTCCCCTGATCTAGACACCATACTTCTATTAATGCAACCAAGAATCGCGTTGGCTTTCTTGGCTGCTGCATCACACCACTGGCTCATGTTCAGCTTATGGTCCACCAAGATTCCTAGATTCCTTTCACACATACTGTTATCCAGCCACGTGTCCCCCATCCTATGTTTGTGCATTCCATTTTTTTCTGCCTAAGTGTAGGACCTTACATTTCTCTCTGTCGAAATTCATTTTGTTAGCTTTGGCCCAGCTCTCCAATCTGTCAAGGTCATTTTCAATTTTGATCCTGTCCTCTGGCTTATTCCTTGTTACCTGGTTGTGTGACAAGCAGCACCTGCTTAAATTCCCTCTTCTACGCAACTATTAATGGTACAGGAACCATTCACACAATCACAGTCGCAAGAAATTCCATGAAACAAGAAAAATGGGAAACTTCTGAAAAAGCCAATGTGGCTACACTGTAAACTTGAGGAGGAAGAGAAAAGAAAAATAACATATATAAAGAATGGAAGGAAGGATGATTCGCCAAAGAAGAATTCAAATGTTTAGCCCTAGCTTGCAGGAATAGCGTAAGGAAAGCTAACACTGAAAATGAACTAAGACTGGCTAGGCAAGCAAGGAGCAACAAAAAGAGATTTTTCAAATATATTCAAAGTGAGAGAATGAGGATGGAAATTGTAAGGCCATTGCTCAGCAAGGATGGTAAAACACCAACAGATTATGATGAAAAGGCAGAACTGTTTTATACCTATTTTGCTTCAGTCTCCTCCAAAAAAAGAGAGCTGAGTGCTTCCACGCATCAGCAGAGACCTTGGCAAAGAATCCAGATTGCAAATTAAATTGATAAGCTTTTAGGAATCACTCAACCAGAATCATTTAACCACCTAACCATTAACCAAAATGAGTTCAAATCTGAAGGGCCAGATGAACTGCATCCCAGATTATTGAAGGAAAATGCTGACGTACTTGCAGAACAACTTGTCATCATTCTTGAGAAGTCTTGGAGAATTGGTGAGGTACCAGGGTCTGTACACAAGCAAACATTGTCCCTCTCTTCAAAAAAGACAAAAAAGAAGATCTAGAAACCTATAGGCCAATCATCCTGACCTCAGTACCAGGAAAAATATAGAACAGATTATACAGGAGTCTGTCTACAAGTATCTTGAGGCCAATGCAGTGATCAGTAGGAGTCAGCATGGGTTTGTCAAGAATAAATCCTGCCAAACTAATCTTACATCTTTTTTTGATCAGGTACTAGTTTAGTAGATGATGGGAATGCTGTAGATGTCATTTATCTGGATTTTAGCAAAGCCTTTGATAAGGTCCCCAAAAAACTCTGCCTAAATACCCTAAAGGCACTAATCTTAGAAGCTAAGCAAGGTCCACTCTGGTTAGTATTTGGCTGGGAGACTGTCAATGAATAGCAGGTGCTGTAAACTTTCAGAGAAAGGAGCTGGCAAAACCATCTCTGGGTATTCCATACCTAAAAAAAAACCCCTATGAAATTCATAGAGTCTCCATAAGTTGACATGTGAGTTGAAGGCACATGCACATACACAAACATACAGTATTTGGATTAGCAAATGGATTAAATATGGAATAAACAGAAACACTATCAGATGGATCCAAAATTTGTTGGAAAAATATGCTCAAATGGTTGTCATCAATGGTTGCATTTTAAAGGGAAGGAAGTCTTAAGTGGAGTGCCTCAAGGTTCTGCTCTAGCACCTTTACTCTTCAACATTTTTAAGTGATTTATATGATGGGATGGAGGAAATATGCTTCAGGTTTTCAGTTTATACAAGATTGGGAGGGATGGCTAACACATTGGAGGCAGGAACAGAATTCCAAAAATACCCTGATGAACTAGAAAAGTGGGCAGAAATTATTAAAATGAAATTCAATAGAAACAAATGCAAAATTCTATCTTTAGGCCACCAAAATGCACAAGTATTATAGAATGGGGGTACATAGCTCAGGAGTACTAAATGAAGAAATCAAACAGAAAGAGGACTCCTGAGAGCCAACAACAGGTAGGTGGCGTATGCCCTTCTAAATAGAGAGATATATTATTGGAACACATAATTTCCTTTGAGCTGTCTCTACAAGCATTAAAAACCACTTTTTTTGCAAATGGTTAAGAATATAGCTTGTGTCCACTTGTACAGTTGGCCCTGACCTTTACAACTATAAGTAACATTCACAGCTCATATATCTATTATTTATAAAGTGTTTCAAAACCTATATATTTTGCTACAACCTTTGCCAATATGATGCCTGCCAGATGTGTTGGACCACAGAAACTTTTTAAGGACGGTGGGAATTATAGTCCAACATATCTGGGGTACACCAGATTGAGGGAGACTGATATACAAGCCTGTGTTTAAAAAAGAGCAGTTGACGGCAACAGGTTTACTATTTTTAAAAGATAAGACCTTAAAGAAAGAGCAAAGTAGACAAAATAATAGGAAGCTCCATGCCTTTTCTGATGACTTACATGATTTAGTTAGATTCTAGCCAGCAATTTTCCCAAGTAACAAAAAAACAACATGAAATGTTCTTCACCCAAATACCTAATGATTTATGGCAGGCTGCAGTGCATGAATATTTACCAGCTGGTCTATTTCCAATATAAACTTTCTAACTCACTAAACCTAACAGAGAAAAATTTAAATTAGTCATTATAGCACACATTTTCAGCACAGTGGGGGATGAATAAGAAGCCCCATTACTGCTAATAGGAGCTACAGACTTAGTTTTATTCCCAAAAGTACAGAGGAGACATTTTATCATTTTATCATAGACAGTTTAACAATTGATGAATTTCTCATTGGTATGGCTTTTGAGTTGTACTTTTTATAGCATATTTCTAAAAAGGACCCTCTTTTCTTTCTTTCACCATGAAAAAAGTCTTTTCAACATTCCCAGCCCCAATATCCAACCTGATTTATACCTGTTCTTTAAAGAGAAGACTAAAGACCCACGATAGACTTTCACATCAAAATATGTGAATAAATTTGCATTCTTATTGGGGTAACCATAGACCAAACAAAAGAATGAATCTCCCTTACCGTGACCATGAAAATTGCACTTTAGATTTGAAAGTTAGTCTTTTATATTTATATGCCTTTATGTTTATATCAAGAGCTTCAAGTGCAGTTATTTCAAAATGATCAGATTCCATGTGTACAGAAAAAGAAATATGGGTTGGCAATCATCTACTATAACTTGCATCCTAGGGTACTAAAGTATCCTAACTGATGAGCTCTCCTGTGTTGCCCCATTGCAATCGTGACAGTGCCTCTGCTAGGGTGGAGTGTGTCTCCAACGCTCCCCTCTGCACCCATCTGGCTACCTTCAGGAGGGAGCACAAAGGGCACGCTCCTTCTTCCACAATGTGGCCGGCCTTCTTCCCATACTGCAGTGGGGAAGAAAGTGCATGATCGGGCTTCTGGCCCTTCTGCATGGCCAGCTGTGATGGAAGACTTGCACGATTGAGGCCATTGATGGAGTTTTTCCGTCAATGATATACCCCGTGGTTGCACTGGCTAGCCATGCAAGAAGAGCAAGACCATGACAATGTAATGCAGAAGTCGTCCTGCAGAAAGAGCCTAAGACCTTCTGTAATCTTTGAAAACTCCTGCAGAATAAGGAAGGTGCCACAGAAATTAAGTCAAGCTAATATTGTTCCAGTCTTCATGAGGAAAGGAGATAGTCTCAGAAAACTACAGACCAGACAGCCTCACTTCAATATTTTTAAAGTTATCTAAAGACTTGATTTTTAAAAAATTGATCTGTAAGTATCTTGATAAGAATGTGGTGATAAAAAGGAACCAATATAGATTTGTCTAGAATAAATCCAGTCAAACTAACCTTCTCTTGTTTTAACTAAGTTACTACCTTAGTGGATTGAGGGAATGCATGGGACATAATTTATCTTGATTTCAACATAACACTTGACAAAGATTTCATTGCTATTTTGACTAGGAAGCTAGTTAAATGTAGGCAAGATGTTAGGAGCTTATTATTCTTAACAGCTTATTCCTAGCTAGTTGGAAACCCATGCAGAAATACTGCTCATCAATAGTTTGTCATGAAACTGGAGAGATGTTTTGAGTGGTATAAGTTTCTATTCAACGACTAGTATTATTGTGTATTTTCACCAGCAGTATAGATGATCTTGTGAAGCATTTTAGGAACTGTTTTTTACACTTCAATGCTTTTTCATTTTTATTCTGTTTTAATTGGGTTTTGTATGAAGAAATAGTTTAGCCTCTGCTGGTGGTTCTATATTCTTCTGATTTATTGTCTCATTGTATTTTACATTTTTGATAGCCTGAACATTGATCACAGAATGTTGACTAAGGGATAGCTTGAAAATGAAATCAATCCAATAAAATAAAAAAAAGTAAATGGAATCTCTATCATATTTGTGGATTAAATAAAAATTGGGTGGGATTGCTAACATCTCCAGAGAGAAGAATAAACATTCAAAATAGCGTGATAGGATGGAAAACTAGACCAAATTTAACAACATTAAATTTAATAGAGACTGCATTCAGCCCTATGCTAGCAAGTATAGAAAACAAATGCACAAGCATTGGGTGGGGAATACCTGGAGAAAATGGGAAAAGCATCTTGGAATTGTAGTTTATAACAAACTTAACACGAGTTAGCAAGGTGCTATTGCTGCAAAAGAAGCTAAAATCATTTTAGTCGCCATTAAGAGAATAATAGTTTCCATCTTATGTGAAGTAAAAGTTCCATTTTATTTTTGACCAGTCAAATCTCATTTAGATTACTGTGTCCCATTCCAGATGCTGTACCTCCATTATTTATATATTCAAATTGAATTCAGAGGAGGAAACAGACAATGACTGCTTAACTATGATGAGCTCTTCCCCAACAGGTTGATTGGCTGCATTTTCAGCAAAAATTTGAACCAGTTGTCACTTCCAGTTCTGGCTTCCCATTTGTTGGTATGGAAAGGGAGGGAAGTGAGGGTGTTTTCTTTAAAAAAGAGAGAGAGGAATTAAAATCCACTGATCCTGGAGGCCTCTAGACACAACAAGTGACTATTTTCTGGCACTTTTTCCTCTCAAATATTAGGACTGGGGTGGGAGTGGGGGTTGAGATGCTGCAAAAAGGGGATGGAGCTGTGTGTGATCGATGCACTACATTTCCCCTGCCCCTGGCCAACACTATAGAAAACAACCCCAAGGCTGAAGAAACTAGAAGGGCAGAAATAACAGATTGTTGAGGAACATGACCTACACTTTAAATATCGGGGAGCTGTCATAAAGAGGAACACGAAGAGTTCCTCTCTGCTGCCCCAGGAGATAGAGGGACTAGGTTTTCTGGGAAAAGTTGTAGGAATATAAATTTCAACGAGTAAGTGTCCTGATGGTAAGACTACTACTTGACAGTAGAACCATTTCTTTACTTGGTGTGAGGGTAACTCTTCCCTGATGGACATTTTCAAGCTGAGGCTGAAGAACCATCTGTTGGGAATATACAGATTCTGGATGTCCTGGATCATGCATAAGGTTGAACTAGGTCCTCCTCCAACTCTGCCTTAAATCTAACTGCTAATCTGTTGGATTTGTTTAATCTGTTGAATCACTGGAAACTCAGTACGGAGATGAAGAAAAGCCTCTTCAGTCGATTGGAAAAGTGAAACAGAAGGGTAGCCAGGTCTGGACTATCCCAAGCCTCGAGTTTTCAATGCCAGAACCTAAGATCTAGAAATGGCTTGTTGAGATGTCATAGGAGGGCAGATCTGACAATTTAACAATTGCAGTGTTACACAGGGCAGCCCCTGATGCTGTCATTTAGCCTGACACCGTAAGCAACAACTACAGTTGCACATAGCATGCCACTTAAATAAAAAAGACCAAATGAGGCATAATCACATATACTTTCAAGTTACCACCTGAGATTCCTCCACTGCATCTTGAGAGCCAGTGAAGTAGTTCTAAGATCCTGGGACTCATATAAGAGATGCTGGTCCTTGAGATATCTTAGCCTTCATCTGTTTAGAGTTAATAATCAGCACCCTTAATTATATCTGAAAACAAACCATCAGCCATTAAAAATAGCACAGGAATAAAGTAACATATACCCTAAGTCTATGCAAGGCATCTTGAGAAGCATCAAGCACTCCTTACATTAAAATACTTTGATAACACTCTTTGTCAGAACATAGTTGGGCTGGTGCCAAGGTGGGAGTCACTCCAATGCCCCTTTACATTAGTGCTGCACTATGGCTTCGTGCTTGTTCTTATGCACCAATCATCACTGAGAAGTTGAGCAAATATAAAGCCGAAGATAACATAACACTATTTTTATATATTGGCAAAGATCCTATATGCTTCTACGTGATTCTGCAACTTTCCACTACCCAGTTGCTGTCAAGTCCCAGGAGAAGCATCTGGTACTGTCACTGGCAAGTGGAGAAGAGATGGAATGGGAAGCAATTCAGATCATGGAGAAACAGTTGGTCACCCACTGCTCAGTTGTGGGGGGAACAAATGAGGGAGCATGCTCAAATGGAGTGCACATGATTCCCCCCCCCCAGGAGCTGAAAAGAGATGGATTTTCATTGTCTGGACCACCTCTCTCTTTCTCTACCAGAAAGTGACAGCAACAGGTGTCTTTGCCGGGGCTTGACAGCTGCCAGGTAGTGGGAGGTTTTTGGATGTAGTGCATGAGCAAGTGAATAAGCCTCTGTGCCCTGTCCAAAATGGAACTTATATCTGTGTAAGCTGCACATAAGCCACTAACAGGATGCCAGCAACTGTGATAGACACCACCAGATGTCTATCTGGTACTGGCATAGTTTCCACCACCATCAGCACCAGTGATTTGCTTCGAGTTCCTTTAAATATATTTATGGGTATATTTCTCTTTTCTTTTACTATGATGGTCTGTGTTTACAACACAGTCCCTTTCCGCACCTTACCTTCTTCCAGCGCTGGGGTGCGGGGATTGTGCAAGCAGCCTCCGGCGAGAGGCTCTCCCTTCTCAGCTGCTTCAGCTCTGCACAAGCTGCCTGCTCAGGTGCAAACCCCTCCTCTTCCTTCTGCAGTGCAGCCTGAGAGTTTCCCAGGCTGCGCTGGGGCAGGAAGCATGACCAGTGCAGCTCCAGAGGCTTCACATGCCACGTAAGTGCACACAGGGCCTGGGAGCAATGCACAATCGCGCACCATTTTCGGCTTCCAGACGAAAATGAAAAGGTGGACGATCGGCGCCTGCTGGCTCGATTGTGAGTGTGTCGTGTGGATCACTCCTCACAATTGTGCCATGCTGCAGGTGCCCTTTCACATGGCAAATGTCATGCAGAAAGGGCCACAGAAAAATATGTGATTTCTGGATTTAAACAATATGATCTAACCCCCATCAGACTTTGACCTAGGAAATCTGAGTTCAAAATTCTACTCTTTTGATGGTCTTGGTTGTGTTGCTCTCACTCTTGTTCATTTCTGTTCCTTGCAGCTGTGCAGGAAAACTCTTTTGCGTAGAGACACATGGACCTAAAATGTTATGTAGTAGGTACAGTGCAGTTAAATATTATGGTGAACGATAAGCCATGTTAAAAACATAGCATGCAGCTTAATCACATTCTTTTTTACTCTCCAGTAAGTCTATGTGGTTCTGAAGTGGATTTGGAATGGAGAGCATGGGTGCAGGAAGTTTACATTGTTCTGTCTTTTATCTTAACAGGGTGCTCCCTGGGTGGCTTAAATAAATTCTCCATTGGTAGAAATAGAGGCAATGATTCTTTTCTTTTCTTTTCTTTTCTTTTCTTTCTTCTCTTCTCTTTTCTTTTCTTTTCTTTTCTGATTTAAATTAATTGAAGGGAGGTTTAAATTCTGCTTACTTTAGCAAAGAGAGTCTAATAACTCTGTTCTTAGTTTAGTTAGAGAAAGGGAAAGGTAAGCAGCATGGACTTTTCATGTCCAAGATTACATTTTGCTGCCTGAGCAAAAAGAACAAGATCCTACATTCCATGTACAGGGATAAACTGAGGACAGCAGGGTAATTTAGAGATCTGGAAAATGGGGACAGCTAAGAGCCTCAGGAGGAATGGACAAACATTGCTTGCCACCAGCATCTGACATGGTTTCCTCATTCTGCCAATCAAGACACTTCATTCTTTAAAACTAGGAATCATCCTAATAAAGAAGGTATGAAACACAGTTTGATAATCCTCTTAACATTGAAAAAGGACTAAGAGTGGGAGCAAAGAACAGGTCATATATGATTTGATTGTAAGGCAGGAGGAGGCGTTTGCTAAAAGTGACATTATACGACGTGATGTGGTTTCAAATAGCTCCAGCCTGTTGTGCGTGACAAGCTCATTGGAAGAAGCTGAACCTGTTACTATGACAGCATGCTTTGACTATAACATTTGTAGAAGATAAAGCATTTCAATTTAGCCCGTCCAGTTGCTTTATTATTAAAGCTGACAAGGAAGCAAGAGCAAGCATCACCAGAGAAATCACTGCAATATACATCTGTCACGTCATAATACAGTGGGATCAGAGATCATCCAGGGGTGTCATAATTGTAATTTCAGAAAGCCTTGCCGTGTTTACATGATAACATCCACCTGTATCTCTTGAGCTTGTATTTCCAATTTGCTGCCTGTTTGCATCTATTGAGAAATGAAGTACTGCATGTTGTTAAATATGGTGTAAATAAGTTAGGCCTGGCTGTGAAAGATCAGCAGGAAAGGTAAGGTAAACTGCAAGGTAAACAGAAAAGGCAGAGAGAGAAAGCCTGCCTATTTTGCAAGCATGTGTGTGGTCTCTGAAGCATAACTGAGTAGCAGACTATAAACCAAAGCTTTATGCGATCACTATATATAATGCCAGTATACAGTCCAGAAGAGGCTGCGGACCTCCTCCAGAGCCAAGTTTTTTTAAACCATACATGGGAACATTAGCACATTGTCTTACTGCCCAGATCAACCCCTGTTTTGTTTCAAGAGACAGTAAAATGAATAGCAATTTGTAATTATTGTCACCTTAACAGGATCAGACACTACCATACTGGTTTTTGGATTTTAATCACTTGTGGAAGCTTTTGGAAAGACAGCAGGGTTTTTTTAAAAAAAAATGAGAAGGAACACTGTACTTTTTATTTTTTATCTACCTGTTATGTTTTCAATCCTTTTAGAGCTGTTTTTAATAAGGTAGTCTTTTTTAAACAGCTATTTTTTCCTATTATCAGTGGTTTTAGCTAAATTAATCTGTGTTGTAAGCCACCTTGGCTACCAGACTAGGAGACAGATGGGATATAAATGAAATATAAATTAAGGAAGTAAGGAAGGAAAGCAATTGTGCAAAAGCAGATATAGGGAACTTAACATTTACAGTACCTTATCTTACAAGTGTGGTCTTGAGAATTACCCACGACTCTGGAGACCAGGTTTCGAATCCCTGCTCGGTCATGGAAACCCATTGAGTTGCCTTGGAAAAGTCACACTCTCACAGCTTCAAGGAGAGGCAAAAGCAAACATTCTTTGAAGAAATCTTGCTGCAAAACTTCATGACAGGTTCACCATCAGGTCACCATTTGTCAAGAAGCAACTTGAAGGCTCACAACAACAACTGCCTCACTTAATGAAATGACCATCTGTAAAAATTACTATGTCTGTCTCTCCTAGTCTATGAGCTGTCACGTGATATTTATTGGCGTGCCCTTTTTATTTTGTTTTGTTCCTTTTTACTTTATTGTTATTGCATTTTGTTTAGAAACTGCTTAATGCTTTTATGTAGGGATGGGACAAATCCAGACTTTTCCGAATCTGAATCCCTGGAAGGTTCTGGGAATCCACAAATCTCACAAATCTCGAATCTTTTGAATCCTTTTTTTTAAAAGGAGTTTAAAAAGCAAGGGAAAGAAGGATAATTTAGGGCTAGACACACTCTCTCAGCCTTAGCAGAAGCCTAGACAAAGGCAAACCTCCCTCAGAAGAGATCTGGCCAGGGTAATTGTCATAGTTTTGACTCAGGATCTCCCCAGATTGAAAATGACATGAAGGCCCTTCTACACAGGCAGGAAAATGTGGATTAATCCCACATTTTCCTGCCTGTGTAAACAGGGCCACATACTACAGTAGAGAGATAATCCAGGTCAAAACTGGTTTTTCTTTGCATAGCTTCTTCTGGCATGATAGGGTTTGTAGTTTGATGATGCACCAGTACACTTTGGCAGAGAAGGCTGTGACACCTTGTAAAACTCCAAACCCCAGAATTGTGTCTGAAAGAGATTTGTAAGGGAGCTATGGAAAGGAATGTTTCAGCTGTCCTTGAAATCTCAAGCCTGTAGCTTCCAGTCAAGTACTGAACTTAAATATGAAATGTTCAATTTAAATATCTTAGAATACGAGCCCAGATGTAATTTGTGAAACAGTTAGCAAAGGCCATTGTTACTCCAAGGGAAAGCCTCACCTACTTACTATCTTCCTTTGTATGTCTGGTCTCCCTGGTTTTCAGGCGTCCCAGTTTCCCTGGTTTTCAGGCGTCCCGGTCTCCCTGGTTTTCAGGTACCCAGTCTCCAACAACCTATTTTGTTGGCAAATTCGAAAGATTTGATTTGCCTATTTTGGCACAAGGATTCGGATTCAGGAATCTCAAATCCTTACCCAGGATACAAGTATTTGAGGATTTGGTTGGCTGCTTTGTATTCAAAGTTTCCCAATAAAATTACATTTTTAAAAAAGTTTCTTAAGATGCAATCCCATACACATTTACTTAAGAATCAGTCCCACTGAGCATAGTGTGACTCATTTCTGAATAAACAAGCACAATATTGCATCACTGATGTATTCACACCTCTTCTCTCAGTGCTACAGCATCTTGTAAGATTTGAGTTTGGCATGTACAGTTGTATACATCAACAACTCAGAAGATTTTAAAGGCAATTTATAGCTTCGAAATGGGCTTTTTGAAGTACAAATATTTAATAAGTTTACAGCATCACTGGGGGGATAAAGCAGAATATCCTGTTGAATGATGTTCATTCCATTCACCTTGTATTCTGCTTTAAAATTCTGTCAGCTTCAAAATAAATTTATATGGTCACTGTGATGGGCTAACCAACATGGTAAAACCACTACTAAGTGAGGTTTATTTTCTTAGATGAGATGACTCATCATTTGAATGCTATGATGCAGGGGTGAACAACTTGTCTACCAAGAGACTTGGAAGGTCATACATACTTCTGCACCTCCTCACCAAATGTAGTTCTTCCAAAATTCTTCTTGTGCCCCATAGGGAACATGAAGCATTTCCACCATCTTTTAAGACCTTCTGGGCTATTTTAGTTACAGGAGATGGACTTTTTTTTAGAACAGGAAATGATACAGAAGTCACTTCCTTTTTACTTTCTGTTTTAAAAAAGGCTTCTTTTGGATCAAACATGAGTTGGGGTGCCTTGAAATGTGACAAAAATGTTCCCTACACCAGTGATGTAGACTCGAGTCAATAGACTCGGGCTCAAGTCAGACTTAAGTCACTTCAGTGACTTGACTCGGACTTGACTCAGCAAAAATTGCTCACAGACTTGACTTGAGACTTGCATATTTTTAGCAACTGACTTGTTGCACTTGGTTCAGTTACATAACCCATTCATCCAGGAAACTTACAACTTACTGATCACGTTACAATCTGTCTCAAGCCCAAAGTATGGACACATTTCTCATAGGGAACAGTAAATGGGTTAGACAATGGGCTTGTGGTAGAATTGAGGTCTGCTCAGCAGCCTGTGCCCAATACATGTAAGAAGAGCTTTCTAAAACTTTTCCTAAAAGCAGAAGACAAAACTTATGCCCAGAGTGCAGGGTGCGAATCTCAGAAGGGAACAGAAAATGTGTTAGGCAATGGTCTTGAGGAGGAAGGATCAGTCTTTTTAAAGCTCTTGAAGCTCCAGTAATGCAGAATAAGAAGGATCCTATTGCCCACTTCTAAAAAAGCCTCCAGCTTTGCAAATGGGAAGTAAAAAGGATTTGCTCCCCACTTCCAAAGCTGCAGATGGCAAAAATCACAAAAGTAGAAATCTGACTCTACTTAAATTGGTAAAATTGACTTTATTCGACTCTGTCCAGAAATTCTGGAATATAGGTTGGAGTGTAATGTTGGCTCCCAGACTTGAGACTTGACTTGAGACTTGACTTGAAAGTATCTTGCAAGGACTTGAGACTTGACTTGAGACTTGAAGGTAGAGACTTGAGACTTGACTTGAGACTTGAAGTAAAAGACTTAAATGCATCACTGCCCTAAATCACCTAGAGAGCATCTGAAAGCAAAAAAATGGGAGAGAAACAAAAATTGGAAAAAATAAAGTAATTTCTTGTCAAGAGACATAAGAACAGCCTGGTGCCCACACTTGGCCCACCTATGCTATAATGCATCATAGATAACATAAGAAATCAAAACTCAGTATCCAGGATCCTGTTGATGTCTTACATCTGTGTAAATTCCCCCCCCTTTTTTTTTTGGCAATTGAACAAGAGACATATTTGATTGATAGTTGCATAAGTGGAGTCCCACAAGTGTAACTATTTTATATATAGTCATGCTATCTTCACCAGTGCCTTCAGTATACTACTTCACTGGGATTGTAGAAACAGACGTTATGCATTTGTCATTCAACAACAGGACAATAAGCAAGCACATTGGCAGATACATAATTAGTTCCACAATGTCAGTGTTTGGCAGAAGAGTAGTCTAATAGGACAAGCACCGCACAATAACAGAGGTGTAGAATTAGACTATGCAAGCATGATGTCGAATCTTGACCAGTACATCCTGATTTGGTTCAGGTTATCCATTTGAATTCCCTTCATTATTCTTAATGAGCTCTCTTGCTTCACAACTGATAGATCGTCATTTGTTTTATATGTACTTCAGTGCATTGAAATTGTTTCTACTCTTGGGAGAGTTCCTTGTCTTTCAACAAGGAGGAAGAACAGAGAAACAGTAGCTGTAATTTCAAAGTCAGAGTACAAGAGATCTTAACCAGTCTCAAAACAGGCTTAGGAAGCTGCAGATAGTCCTCACATCATTGCTATGAGAATATCTTGCATGATTAGTGGTTGTACTGCCTGCTGTAGGTATCTGTTTGCATCTAATGTTCTGTCTGCATATTGCTAAGCCAACAAATACAAGTCTCCAATGCCCTCTCTCACCCAAAGGAAGCCATAGTACTGCCCCTGAACTCTTCCATATTTAACAGGAGTGGGAGATACATAGCAGTATGCTGCTTATTTTCCAGAATATGGTAAGTGCAGATCTTGCTGTATCTCTTGAATTCTTAACATATGGACAAAGGCAAATCTATCAAGAGTGTGTTCATCTGATACTAGCTGTAAGCAACTGAAAATAGCAATCTCCAATTTGAACCCTTCAGGAGTTCCCAAAAGTGTTGGCCTGGCCCATGTAAAAGATAGAAATCTAAGCCTGATAGAACTTGAAACAATCCAGCAAAAAAGTCTTGTGTCTCATTATTTCAATGGCAGAGCTTAGAGTGTGTGGAGGGGGGGGCAGGAGGGGGCGGAGTTACAGCATAAAGGGAGTGGCCACTGTGTGGGGGGACATGGCTGCAGTGCATGGGGGCATGGCCAGGGCACACAGGGACATGTTCAGAGCACACTGGGGCGTGGCTACAGGCCAGGATGTCCCGAAAACTTTGCCACCCAGGGCAAACTGGCCCCCCGGCCCCCATCCCTACGCAACTGCATTATTTTGACAAAACAAATCATGCTGTGTGTTAGCTTTACCCATTCACAATGACCCCGTCAAGCTAGTCAACAGAATCCAAATATCCAAATATGTTAAGTTTCAAAAGCTTCCATTTCAACAAAGTGATTGGAGAGGGGGTAGCGTGTACCACAGGAAATCAGTCCAGTGTAGCAAAGGAACCCCTTTAATAAGAACTGCACAAATCCTCTTCTTTGAATCAAAATAGTGTGAAGGTCATAAGTATCTTCAAACTGAAAACAACAAATATCAGTGACATTCTGCTGGCATTAGATTTCCTAATGGCCAACAATATTTCTCAGGTTTAGAAGACTCTCCTGTGGGGCAGACACAAAGCACTAAGTCATATCAGATTGGTCAGTCCTACCAGCAAAGGCATGAAATTACAATTGCTCTGATAAATTTCAACAGTATTTACAGTGTCCTGCTAATGATGATTCTTACAACATAGGTTAAGGAACCTGACATGACACCTTCAGCAGAAAAAAAGACAGCAAAGTTAATAGAGTCTAAATGCTTGAAAGGCAGGATAGTTTCATGATGGCAGCAATATGCCCTTGCTGTGTTATTTTTAAGCTGCCCTAAGATAAACAAAGGGAAGACACTGAATGCAGCAAATGGTGAGGAGATAAACTATTCTCCAAAGTTTATTAAGAGTCAATACATTTCAGAAAGTCAAGTTTCTTTGTTCAGAGGAATCTTAAAATCCTAAATAAAAACACATAAAATTTCATACATGCACTTAGCAAATTTAAAAGCAGAGAACTCTGTCATTTTATAAACTGTAAAATATGGGTAGTAAATTATTTTCTGAAAAGAACATCCAACAAAAGACTGAATCACCTGTGAGCAATATTTGTATTTAATGGTTAACTCAATTTTTTTTCCAATCGAAAATAAAATGCATTTTTTTGTTGCAGCTATAAAACCATGCTCATGGAAACTCAACTGAACTGGCTTACTCAATACTCCAATTTGTTAGACATTACAACCTAAAGCTTCCAAAATAGAGAAAGCAATGGCTTGCAAAATACTCTTACTAGCAATCTGACAACTAATGGTCTTAGCTTCTTCATTACACAGTTAGGTTGAGAATTAGAAGATCTGTATTCACAGGCTTCAGTAATTTTAGATGTATGTAGAAGATGCCATGACATTTAAACTAACAGGGCAATCCTGTTGTTAGGTAGAAAGCTTCCATGTTGAAGCGTCCTAAGTATCCAAAATTCTTCCAAGTGGAATTTTTCTATGTTGTTCTGTTACTAATTCTTTTCCACTGAAACAGATAGGAAAAGATTAATCCCTTAGGGGGAATCATGCAGCCCTCCAGCTGTTGCCACTCTGGAGATTTCAGCAGACCTAGACAGCATTGGTAGTGATGAAGAGTGCTGAGTGTGTGGTGTAATGTTTCTTTAAAGTGAATTTGCTTTTACTGCAGTTGTAGAGTATTTAATGGGTTGAGACTCCTGTGTGTTTCTTAAATCTAGTCCACAGTGGTCTGTTGTTGTGAAGAAATAAGTCTTACCTCTGCTGCCTTTGGAGTCTTGCCTTATGATTCTGTCTTATATTAATGGCAACAGCAGACATTATGGGGAGTTAAAGTCAAACAATATCAGGAGGACATGTGATTCCTAATTCTGGGTTAATTTATACTGGTTCTAGGAGGGTCTATATTTGCATCATGGCAGAAGACTATAATTTTCATCACAGTTCACAACTCTGAATTTGAGGTTCCAGGAGCTCTTTCCAGCATCAACCCAAAGTGCTTAATTCCTTCCCAGAAAATACAAGGAAGTGGAGGAGTGAAATCTATTTCCCACCAAGAGCATCAGCTACCAGGAATACCTTGAATCACCTGGTGAGAGTACTTCATTCTTCTGCTCTCCTCCTCATACAGGAACAGGGCAGGAAAGCAAAGCCAGCAGCTTTTTCAGAGCTTCTAGATCTTAGATGCCATGGCTTGGACATCATTCACAGAAGAATCTGAAGAGAATCTAGCCTTCAATATGAAATGATGCCCTATCACTGACAGATATGCTGCTGTATTTATTTTTTAAAAGGATAGGACAAGATAGGCTAGGATAGATTAGTAAATAGCTAGTACTTAGAAGGCTGTGTCCACATGGTTGATATTCCATAGGCCTAGACATACAGTGGAGAGTAAGGTTGCCTGATATCTAAGGTTAGCATTACTGCATACGAACTATAAAATGAAAGGAAACATGTGATACCTGAGTATTAGCAAAAGCAAAACAAAAGCCCCTAAATTTACAGTGGAAAAGCAAGAATGAAGGCATTTTGAAGTAAATTTAAAAAGCAAAGCAGTTTTTTTTTTCAGGTTACAACAGCAGTTCAATTTAATTCTTGAGTAAATCTGTTAATATCTTGGAAGGCTCTGAACACGCTTAAATAAAATGATTAATCTTATTTAAAATGTGCTTAGTGGCTGTGTTAATCATGTATTCAGATTAGGAAATAGAAAGGGAAGCTGAATTTATTATAATCTGATGTTCTTGATTCACGCATTTCACATCTACATGGTAAAATAGTGTCTAAGAAAACACCAGTTTAATTCTACATAAATTAAAAGGTATGTAATTTTAATGCTACAAATGTGGTTTAACGCCAGGCAAAAAGGAGATTATGCAAAGACACAGGCTCTTTCTGCACAACATTGTCATCCCACCACAGCAATGGGGTTGCTCCTGGTTCAGGAGTTGCACTACCGCATGACACTATCACTATCCAGCTGCTATCCTGTTCCCAAGTATTGCAAATCAGCCCTATTTCATTTCCGGAAAAAATCCATTGAGAGCCTCCTTTAGTGCTACAACCCTGTCAGCTGAGACATGATAGCACTTGATAGGGCTTTCTTGTCATCATGGATCCAGGAGTGGGTGGGTGTGGATGTGCCCAGTTTGTCCCTCTCTCAGCAACTCCCATGGTCTGGAAAGTTTTGAATCTACCACCTTTCTGTGTTTATTTTACATTTCTCCTTTGAGTTAATTTTTTAAGTACATTTTTTAGTACTGTAGTGCACAAATGCAATAGTGTACCAGTGTGTCATGACATTACACTGTGGTTAAGCTAGTATGAGTTTCAAAACAAACAAACAAAAACCACCAATCAGGAGCGGTGGGGTGGGGTGGGGTGAAGGCGGGGAAAGGGAATGGCCAATGATGCTGTAGTGCAAAAGGAACAGAGGTGGCAATAAGCTACTTATCTGCTTAAGGAGAAAGTGTACAGAAGAGACCATTTGTAACCCAACACCATCATGGAGATGGCAACACTGGGATTGTAATGGAATAACATGCTGCTGAGATATGGGCCTTTTTTGCATGGCATTTGTCATGCAAAAGGGCCTCCAGAACATCACACAGTTGCGAGGTGTGTTTCAGACAACATCCTCACAATTGCGTGATACTGCCAGGGCCAGCAGGCACCGATCGCACACTATTTCATTTTTGGCTTGAAGCTGAAAATGGTGCATGATTGCGCATCACTCCAGGCCCCACGTGCACTTCCTTTGCATGCAGAGTTCCGGTGACGTGCCCCTCCCATTTTCTCCCCCAGCACAGCCTGGGAAAATACCTGGCTGCTCTGTGGAAGGAAGAGGCGGAGTTCTCATGATGCCGACCGGCCAGCAACTCCTGCAGAGCCGAAGCAGCAGGGATGCGAGATCCTCTCACAAGAGACTGCTTGTGTGATCCCCATGCCCCCCGCACCAGAAAGAGGTAAGGTGTGAAAAGGGCCATGGTGCAGAAAGGGCCTTAGACTCATGGATTCACTGCTCCCTTTGACTTCTTCTGCTTGTCCCAGAGAAGGACTAAAGGAGAATGTAGCTTCAGTTTAACAGATTCCTTGCTTTTTATACATACAAACCAAGGATCATGGTTTGAAAGATGCTCTAGTCAGTTTCTAAACAAGTTAGTGTTACCCTGAAAACTGGGGGCCCCCGAGGGGCGCCCGACTTTGCCAATTAGAAATGCCAAATTTGGGGAAATTAGACTTAGAGCACTGTTTTGCTAGTGAGAGGCAGGGTAACTAAGTGAGATCTTTCACCCTATGTCTACAGCGTCGAGTTAGAGAGTGACTAAACAAGGTGTTTCCAAACAATAACAATTCTTTATTAAGAACAAAACACAGAAGACAAACATAGACTAACTAAATTAGAAAAGGAAGAGAGTTGCAGGGAGAGGCAATACGACCTGTTCCGTAGTCCTGGGGAGAGGTTGGAGATTCGGGGAAGAAGACTCGGTGTGGGGCGCTGAGGGGAGTCCCTTAAACACACCAACGGCAGGGCGGGATGGCAGTCAAAGGTGATCCGAGGATCGGTTAAAAACGAAGGGTTTTTATAGGGAAGATCGTGCCTTTCGGCTATGGCAGTCCCAAAGGGGAACAAAAGAGGTTTCGGTGCTGGACAAAAGGATTTGGTGAGGTCAGGTAGCGCGTGATGGGATTTGCGTGTAGAAACAATACCTTTGGCCGAGACGTTAATGGCCCAACTTACAAGAGTAGTTTGCCTGAGAGTCATATGGCTATTGAGAAGTCTGTGGTGGGAAGTTCCCTAAAGCCTCGGGTGAGTTTTGGGTGCTGGCTACAAAGAGAAATGGAATGCAAACCATTAACGGCCGCTTCTCTGTCCGTGCTTATCCGGAGAACTTTGCGAACACGTGAAGTGAGGTAATCACTAACCAGTCCAGCTAAGTCCAAATTAAATGATATCGAAAGGATATCTGGGGGTCCTCGCTGAGGGTACCATGGCCGAAATAACATTAGGAACAAAACTTGAGCTGTTTTGCTGGCTTGTTTAATAAATTAGAATCTATCTTACACTGAGGTTCTGGCTCACATAGAATAAACCAGGAATCTGTTGAAGTGAAACTGAATGCTGACTCATTCCTTCTCCAGTCTCATAAAAGGGAGTAAGAGAAGCAGAGCATGTGAAGTCCTTGCTGTGCAGGTGCATAGCACTGAAATATGATTTAGTGTTACACACAGAGATGGCTGGTGGTTCCTGTGTCAGTAGAGTGGTGAATCTGCTGCATGGTTCAGTCCAAATGTCAAAAGAGCTATCCAAGAAGCTAAACCTATTTTGAGGATAAAGCTCAATACCTTGGATGATTTATTAGTAGTAGTAGTATGTATGTGTTTGTTTGTTTGCTTGTTTGTTTGTTATCTGCCTCTCCCCATGGCTCAAGGAGGGGTACATCATAAATACAGCTAAAATACAGCTTAAAAACACATAAAATACTGTACACTAATTTAAGATTCGTAGTTAAAAATTGACTGAGTAGGTCTTTAGAACTTTTTTAAATTCAGAGAGCATGTTTTGCTGTTGAATTCTGTACATAACAACCATGTGCAAATTTTGTGAAGAATAAGTCCCAAATTGAGAATAGACTGCATAGTTTTCAAAGATTTTCTCACATTGGGAAGAAAATTGTAAAATTTACTTCTTGCTTCATTTCAGAAGAAAATTAGTGAAGAATTACTTCCCTAGCTGCCACTGGTTACACTTGAATACTTCCAGTGCCATTTTTCTACCAATGATTCATATTGTTAAATCAGCTCTCTTCTGAAAATTCTCAAAGAAACAACACATTCCAAGCTATTGTTGGCTCTTGTTCCAATATTATACACATTAATTCATATCTTATAGTTAATACAGAACCATATTCTGACATAATGTTTAATTTTCTGAGTATCTCAATTTATTTAATTTTATTTTAATTTTTAATGAATAATCAGTGTTATTCATTGTTTGTGGTATTTTTGTCTCTCTTTTAAAAACAGAATATAGCCGAATACCATAAACTGAACAGAAAAGAAGGGCACCATGCCATCTCTATTACATCACTTGTTATTCACAGGGGGTGGACTATCTCAAAATTTAATACAGAAAAAATAAAAAAATAAAAGATGTGACATTCAAAATCTGGTTTTAACTGATTCACAACTGGTTTGTATACTTTACTTTTTTATTTTGCATAATAGAAATATTGCATACAAATTTTATTTCATTTCACAGAAGAGGTTTGTCATCATTCACAGTCTATCAGGTGTTAATGACTAAATCAGTTCCTGATTTAGATTTTGCCCAAGAACCTAGCAATCAGTAAGGTATTGTCAGGTAATGAAGCATGTTCTGAGTAGTGCTACTTCTTGTAATTGTGCTATTGTGATCCTATCTATGGCAATTTTATTCAAATGTTTTGTTAGTCCATTTGAAATTCTTCCCAGACCATTTATTACTACTGGAACCACCATTATTTTTCTCCTTTTCCCCCCACCAGAAGTGCTGGTAATGATTGTTGTTGTTGTTGTTGTTCTTGTCGTTGTTGTTGTTTAATAGCTGATAAATTGATGATGATGATGATGATGATGATGATGATGATGGACATGATGGACATTGTTGTTTCTGACACATATCTTTCACTGAGAGAGTTTTTGTTTAGTATACCATCCACTTTACTATATGGTGAATTACACTTCAGAGTCAAATCAAGTGATGAGGTCTAAACATTTAGATCTAATCTAGGATAATCTTTGACATGTGTATATTAAGAGAGCAGTCATAAGAGTGAGGAGCACAATGAGTGGAGCACTCCCATCTCAAAGTCCATGTTCCCATCCAGTACTTTGGCAGGATATAATTATTGGCAGAGTTGATTTTGTGCTCTTTCTCCCTTGCTCAGGGCTTTTTTTCCCCTTTACCCACGCACAAGAAATAAAACAAAAACACCCTTTGATTATAACCAATGGGAGAGGCAAGTGTATAGGTATGTTCTAAGATGCATCTAAATTTCCCTCCATTTGAGGGGACTGGTTGGAAGCTGAGAGGGCTATGGGTTGAGGAACCGCTTCCTCAACCTTCATCAATCATCCAGCACAATCCAAGTTCTGAATTCAGAAATAAGCAATCACAGAAAATTCAGAATTACCACAGTGAAGGACAAGGTCAAAACACTGAGCAACAAGGGGTTTATACCAGAATATGTCTGTTTGACAAAGGCATCACATGAATTATTTGTAATGCCTGAAAGGCAGTATGGTGTCAATTCCAGGGGAAAGAATATGCAAAAAAAAAAAAAAAAAGCCAACATCTTAGTGAGGAGCTTTATGAAGAAACTCTTCCTCTATCAAATAGAAATGGGATGGTATTGGACTTATATTAAAGGGGATCCTTTCCTGCCTCAAAATCTCAAGAGAGAGAACTGCTACACAATCATCTATATGCAATACATACAATTTGTTCAGATTTGGAGGAAGAATGGCCTTGTAATTACAGGAACCCCTTCCCCACAAACACCTATTTGTTCCATTTTTGTTCCCCACAAAATGGAGATAGTCATTTTGGTATCTTGGACCATTTATTTATTACATTTCTATCCTACCATTCTTTCATTGACCTCAAGCAAAGCATACAGTGGTTCTTTCCCCACTCACTGTATCCTCTCCACAATCTTGTGAGATATGTTAGACTGAAAAAAGTTATCTGGCCCAAATTTACCTAGGAAGTTTCATATCTTAGTGGAGATTTGAACCTATTCAAATCTTGGGCCATCTCTGCCCTACACTGTTATAGTGCCATTATTCCACTTTCAACATCCTCTGGAATCCTGGGATTTGCAGTTTAGGGAGGTGCAGTTAGAATTCTCAGCCAGAGAGCTTTTTGGCCTCAGTAAACTACAAACCCCAGAAATCCACAGGATATTGAAAGTGGAAGAGCACTAGAACAATGTAGTACAAAAATGGCCTGAGTCTGAAATGCTAATCACCTTACCACACTACTTGTCCATGTTTTTAAAGCCTAGATACAAATGTGCTCTTCACATTGTAACATGAGCCATAACTTTGTGATAGATCATATGAATTGCATATTGTGGCATACATAGATGTAAATTAACATTTTGCCTGTGTGTTTTGTTGTTGTTGCTACTGTAGAGGATGGTATTCATTTTCTCCCTCCTAAGTGACCAAAGTCCCCACTGATCTATCATATAGCCATGGAAGTCCCCTACCCACAACCATTCCATGTCTGGAGCAGAAAAGGGTGGTTTTGCAGAAGGATCTGGCTATTTCTGTGCAACAAGACACAAATAGATTACATCATCTTGAGCTGTGTGCAGAGTCCATTGGAGGTTTCACAAGCTGATCTAGCTACAAGGAGGTAGCCAGATGCTTCTGCAGTCTCCCTGCTCTCTTCCACACATGGAATGGCCATGGATTGGGGGCTTCAGCAACTCTGCAGTAGGCCTAGGAGATTGTTAAATAGCTCAGTCACACTAAGGCATATAGGATTACAAATGTAATATCCCAAGTTCAATCATTAATATCTCCTGATGAAGAAGAGGAAAAGTGTCTGAAACCAAGGAGAGCTGTAAAGTCTGGAAATGAACAAGCAGTGGGCCTTCAAATATTTATGGCCTACTATATCATTGTCCATTAGTAATGGTAGCTGGAACTTATGGCAGCTAGAATCCAATAACAGCAAGAATGGCAAATCTTCCCTCAGTAAACATTGTTCTTATTGTACATTTGGTCTCCTCCTCTCTGTCTCTCTCACAGACATACATATACACACACACACATTTTTTATGGTGAGATAAACCTATTATTAGTTCTGGATTGTGGCTAGTGCACATGCCCTTTAAGAAGCTTTTGTGGTTTTTCTTAAAAAAAAAAACCACCTGGGAAGCCCATAAAATATTTTTCTCACTCCTTAATAATAATTCATTTTCCAAGCCCTATTCCATTTCAACAGATTTTAATTCATTCTGGTGTTTCGTCCAAGGATGAAGTAGTTTTCAGTAAGCTTTCCAACTCAGTTATCCAAGAATCAGAAAGATCCTTTTCCATTGGGAGTGTCCAGCAGCTGAGTTTCATAAGTGCTGCAGAGAGTTTTTGCAACAACAACAGCACAGGACTGAGATTTAAGCAGACATAAAGCAGACCACTAATCTGCAAAAGAAAACAGAACACAGATTCCTGCCCATTTCTGGAGACTCATTTACGTTCTGGAAGCCAGGCATGCAGGCATCAAATCAGAGACAAAATACAAGCATTCCTCAAAGAAGTTTACAATTGCAAGCATGAAGCCAGACCAGCTGTGTTGGCTCAGTATCTCTCTTTTTGGCTCTTGCAAAAGACAGAATGTTACCATGGAGTGTTCACATCTTTAACGGTTTTAAAAAGAACACCTCACTCCAATCAAATGCTTATTCCCCCCTCCACTTGCTGACAATTTTATTGATTTCTTTTAAAAAAAAACAGCAAGGAAAAAAGAGGAGGAAAAGCCAACCACATCCATATTTCATTTTAGATTGTGGCATTTACTTAACGGCAGAACTCTGCTGGACTTCAGCAAACAGCTGGGTATTAAAGGCACGACTCACTGAGTTTGAGTGACACTTATTCTTCCCTCAGGAGTAAAGGGTGAGACATTTTGAAGAGGAGAATTTATGCAACTGAATAGGTGTTGGAGGTTAAGGCAAGGACAGGTTCATTTGTTTTTTTCTCACAGTAATCCCAGGTGAACAGCAAATATCTTACCAAGCTGGAGAGTGGCTTGTATTAAGAGGCAGATTCAAGCCTTCAAAATAGCTCAGTTTAACTAATATTGACCTCATTTTATATGTTGCATTTAAATTAGCACACAGCCTTGATAGATTGAGATGCAAGTCATATGTACGCAATAGCTAGCTCACAATCCTAGGCACACTTACCTGGGAGGAAGGCTTACTAAAAACAATGAAGCTTACTTTTGAGAAAACATATGTATTAGTCAGAAGCCCTTTCTGCATGATGACTGCATCCTGGCATGAGAACGTGAGAGGAGTGGGACCGCAACAATACTTCTTCATGACATCGTTGTGGTCTCATTCTTCTTGTGTCACCAGCTATCACAATCACAGAGTAAATCACCAACGGAAAAACTCCCAATCACACAACACTCCAATCCTTCCCAGCCATGTGGAAGGGCAGGAAGCACAATGGAGGCACTTCCTCCCCCCGCTCAACATGGGAAGGAGGCCAGCTGCACAGCGGAAAACAGGCACATATCGCTAGCACTTCCTTCTGCAGGGAGCCAGTCAGGTTACAAGAGGAATGTTCTCGTTGTGCTCTCTTTCCAGCAAAGGCGCTGCCAGGATGGTGACTGGAGGACAATGGGATCAGATAATGTGTGGAAACGTCCTAAGACTATATATGACATCATAAAACAACATGACTCATTAGAAAAGATAATAACGTTCAACAAAGTGGAAATCAGTAGGAAAAAATGAAGGCCTCATTCCAAATAGATAGAATCTATCAAGGAAGCCATGGCCTTGGAGCTTGCAGGATCTTAACAGGGCTGTAAAGTAATAGGGTGTCGTCAGGTGTTTCATTCATGAGGTCACAAGAAGTCAAAAGTGACTTGATGGCAATTAGCAAAAAGTCTACCATTTGTTCTTGCTGTGTGCCTTCACATTATTTTTGACTTATGGTGATCCTATCACAGGATTTTCTTGGCAAGGTTTGTTCAGAGGAGGTTTGCCATTGACTTCCTCTGATCGTCTCCAGAGTCATAGTTCAACACTCAAACCATTATACCACACAGGTGTCCAGATAGCAGTCTACCTTTACACAGGTTTTGTAATTATTCTGTCTTCCTAGGGACTGTATGGAAATTATAGTTTTGAGAGCAGGCCTAGGGAGCTCTTAACAAAAAATTCCACCACCATTTCTAAGCCAATCACTTTGGAGACAAAACAGAGCCACCCATAAACAAGGTGAAAAGTTTGAGTATCTCTAGAGGAGCCATGTTATAGCAGTCTCATTCTCTCCCCCAACACAAAAAAAGAAAAAAAGGGAAAAAAAGAGTGAGCTGAGGACTAGACTGCATAAACTTGTACCAATCTACTCTATTTCCTTGGCTTCTGATCTGAACTTCTTCATGCACAGCCCACATACTTCATATTTCTAACATAGTCTATGCTGTGGAACCATGTCCCTTCAAACTGGATATAAACATAACAGAAAAATAAGGAAATAAGAAGTGAAAGCCTACTTCAACAGATGGTCTAATTTCTGTCAAATGCCTTTTTGATTAGCAATATGGTTTTCAGAGATACAATTCACTCCTTGGTGATATTTCAACAAGAACTGACAGCCTGTAGAAAAAAATATGCCTTTTATACTAAGAGGTACCTGGCAACTATAACTGGCACTGGCCCTACCATTAAGCAGAGGAGGCAGCTGTTTCAGACAACGCATGTTGGATATCAAACAGGTAGAAAATTTTTAGTTATATATTTGCATTTTCACTGACAGGAATGGGAGAGATGCCTGTGGGATTTTCTGTTGCAGGTGCCAAAATTACTCACCTGTCCTTGCATACTATGTACTTTGACAGATATCAGTGGTGGGTGCCATTTGCTGCTCCATCTCAAAAAAGAAACTCGCTTGAACCAGCCCTGCTAGCAAGTTCACCATCCAACATTTTCTGATTTATATGTTTTGGAAAAATACAACAAAATAAGGTATTTGTGTTGAGGGAAAGGGGATCAGCTGAGTTTACTTGAAATCTGAGCGTATCATCATGAAAAATCATTGGCAGTGTTTGCTTGCCTCTACACAGTGGCGATTATAAACACCTCTGCTACCCGGGTGTCAACAAGATGGAATGCTATGTTCATCCTTTAAATAGCACACAGCTCAGCCAACTAGAAGATGGAGTTGCTTTTAGTCGATAAGAACAAAGAACAAATGGGAGGACAGATTAGATTACTGTCTGTCACCAAGCCTTATGAGAATATCGAAGGCCAGCTTTAGTGACTAACTACGAGCAGCTGAAAATATCCAGCCATTTTATAACCTATCCCTTCCCAAGGCTGCCTGAGTATTTTGTGATTGAGCATCCCCAGCCAAAACAGTAGGCAATCTCTGTCACTGCAGTTTGCACTCATTTCTTTTTCCTAGTGAGATGGGCTTCTTAAAATAACTGTTCAGGAAACAGAGTCTTATCTCGTGTAGTAGCTTTTGTAATGTCATGTACATAGCATTTTTTTTAAATCATAATTTGACTGTAGAAACAACATCTTGGGTCTATTATCACTGAAAAGGTTACACAGAAGCAAGCATGAGCCAGCTCCAAGGATACAGAAATTATCTAAATATACAGGAGTGTATGAGGTAGATCACTGTATGGTAGAAAAGGAAGGTCAATCAATTTTATTTACAATTATGGCTAGCAAAGCTATGAGCCCAGAACAGATCCATATCTGTGGGACTACACCAAAAGAGGGACTTTCAGTGGTATAAGTCAATCAGCATCCTGGTAGACTTCTAACTATTGTGTTCTCTGGGAAAACTCAAGTTTCTGCTTAAGCTTATTACCCACAGGAACAGCATTCATTTGCCTGACCTAGTTTTACCTGAAGGGTGTCTTAAGTTTAGCTGCCTTTCTTTCTCACATTCACAGTCAGAATTCTCCCTTGGTCAATTTGACCCTCCAGTCACCTTCAGGTTTGATTTTGATATCAATGCCAATTAATGTATGTTGCCAATTAAACATGATGCCAAACAGATATGGTGCCCATCTGAACCATATTTTGACTGGTACCTGGACACAGTCCTAACATCTGTACTAACATTTGAGTTAGGTAGATGGACCAAGAAAGATTGAACCACTGTAGGAGTGGGAGAGCCAGTGAGGTGGAGTGGTTTGAGCACTAGACTATAACCCTGGAGATTGGTCAGCCATGAGAAACCCACTGGGTGATCTTGGAGGTGTTACACACTCCCTGCCCCAGAAACCATTGTGAAAGATTCACCTTAGGGTCAACATACTTCAGAAACAACTTGAAGGCACACAGCAATAAGAGGAGGAGGAGTGGAACAGGCTCCTGCTCCTTCCGCTCCCATCTGTTGCCTCAACATAAAGTGTTGATCCAATTGTTTGTCTCTCATGGGAGGGCAAATGAGGCCTCCATCCCAAATAGTCACCATTCTAGATGGCACAAAATAAGGAGACAGATTTTCAACCAGATACGCCAACCTCTAAATGGAAAAAGAAAAGTAACTCCTTCAGCAGTCACAGTAGATTCATCTTTTTTCTTGACTCTGCCCAATTTATGATTGTATCTTTTTCCTTCCCAATAATATTGCAGTCACACAGCCATCATTATTAGAGATCTTCTCCTTCATTCCTTAGTCAGTATAAGAATAATATTAACATGCTCTTGGCCTATCAACAGCAGCAACAACAGCGCCACAGCAAAAAAGTAACCATCCTCCTAAATTTTCAAAACTACTTCCATTAAATAATACTTAGAAGCTACACAGTGTATCATGTCTTTACATATAAATTTCTCACAATAAAGAAGCAAGCTATCCCATAAAATCTCAACAGTATCTGAGGCATTCTGAAAATAGCAGGGAAACATGCCTGCTGTCCATCAAATGCTATTTTAATCATTCCAGTATTACACCAGATACAAAGTATCTTTTCTTCTAGCAGTATTGTTATGCTTGCACATTCCAGTTTATGATTCATAATGTGCAGTGTTCTCAGCAGATACTGAAACAGTAGGAAGATGTGCTTTCTGACTACAGATGTCCACAAGACTCATAGAAAGCAACAGATTTTTGGCTGATGCAGGGGATTATGTGTTTGCACTCAGCTAATCTGTTTTTGATTGACCCATAAGGATATCAGGATTTGTGTGCTCATTCAGACAAATAATCTTTCTGCCTCAGCATTCTGTGTACTGCCAATAGATAAAAAAACTGGTTTGTAGCAGGACTGGAGACTGTGTAGCCCTACAGATACTGTTAGACTCCATTTACCATCTGACCCAGCTAGCCTGGCCAGTGATGTTGACTGATGGGACTAGGGAGTTATCAGCATATGGAGGGATGGTCACTGGCTTCACACACCCCATTTATACATGCAGGTGAATAAAGCGGTAAAGGATTTTCACAGAATGTCCCACTTTAAACAACATCCACACATTACACCCACAACTTTCTCTGTTTGCAGAAACAGGCATACCAGGGAGAAAAAAATTCAACCTAGCTTTGTCCATGGCATGCTATATTGCTTTGTATAAAATGGTTATATATTCTATTGCCCCACATGTTCCCTAAAGCAGTACAATCCAAGAAAGGTGTAACATTTGTTCTGAAGGTAACAGTTATCTAGAGGAAAGCTAAAACAAGCCACTTTTCCTTCATGAAAAATAAGACACTGTTCATCCACCTGCCTCTCGTGTTGGAAGCTATAGTCATCACAAACAAGATGCAGCAAATGACCTTAGCATCCTCTCATGTCTAGCATGCTCACATGTTTATGTAACCCTTTTGGACTAGTGGTTCAGTCCAAGAAGTGGGGATATGTTAAGGAAGGGGTTGCACTTGTATATTTTAGTTAATCCCTTCTAGTATCCTCATATATTTATAGCTATCTGATATTTTACCTTCAAGAACTATTAAGCCAGATCTTGGACCTTTCTGTAAGCAACTCCTATACCACTATCTTGCTGATTGTGTGGAACTTTGGGAAATATGTTTTCTGCATTCAGTATGGGAATATATTTTATTGTTGTTGTCCAGCCCCCTCATACTCAAGAGATGAGTATACGTATGCTTACATTCATTCATTCATTCATTCATTCATTAATTTATTTAATTAATTATTTATTGCGATTTATTCCACTCCTCAACCTTCCAGAGAACTTGCATATAACCAATCAAACCAAGGCCCCTGAACAAGAGTGGATAAAATGCCGTTCACAGGCCACATGCAACCCTTAAAGCTATTTTTGTGGTGCATATCTTTTCCCATGTCCCCTGCATCAAAAAGATTTCTAATATAAAAATTGGTTTCTCCAACTGTTCAGGGCAAAACCATCCAAACTTAAATTGTCACCCCACTCACCCCCCCTCCCCAAAAAAACTTAAGCAAAGCAAAATCAGAGGTAGACTTCCAACCATATCTAGTTTTGTTTTGTTCGGAGTTGATGGGAGTTTAACTCCTCCACATTTCCAGCATGCTGCAGCCTGCAGTGCAGCCCAATGAAACTATCCCGTAGATCTTCTGAAGTTGCCTACAAATGAAAGAGGGGACACAGTCTTCAGTGCAGCTGCTGCCAGTGGCCATGGTTCTTCGTATACAATAGATTCCCACAATTTTTCTCATCCTCAATGTGAAAGAATATTGCAATTCAAGATTCATATCATATCCCTGTTTGTTTTTCATGTCTTCTTTCTCAGCTGCAGTCTTCTGGACTCCCTTCACACTGCACAATTATAATGCTATGATTCCTCTTTGACTACCATGGCAACATCCTATGGAATCCTGGAATTTACAGTTTAGGTGGGGTACTTAGAATTCTCAGTCACAGAGCTCTAGTGAGTCGACAAACAACAAATTCCAGGATTCCATAGGATACAGCCATGACAGTTAAAATGGAATCATAATACTATTGTGTGGGGTGAAAGGGTCCCTGAGAATGGCTACCTACTTGGGTGGAGGCAGTCTTTCCACAGGGCTGGTAGAATGACTATACTTCCCATCTCATTTCCCCTTTCAACAGCTCAAGTTTTCAAGCAAGGGAGAGTCCTGTCCTATCCTCTGGTACAGCTTTTATGCTAGTTTTACTGTTTCATAATCCATATGAAGGCCTATATCCTTTGCTTATGGAATATCTGGTCAAGATGGCAACATCAGTATTGGTTGGAACATTGTGATTGTTAGTTGGACTGATTCTTAGTGAAGCAAGAGCATCCACATTTCTTTCCCTTAATCAGGTTTGTACAGAGATGGTAGAGGGCTTGCAAACTACTCTTTAACAGTACTGCCTGCAAGCTCTCCTTCACAATTCAGCAGCAGCTGGTGATAGATGAATTGAAAAGCATTACCCAGAGCTCTTTTGTCTAGGTAAAGAAAAGGCAAGTTTATCCATGTAACTGAGCCGGTATGCCTCCTGCAAACCAAGCTAATCCAGACCTTAGCCACAGCCGAATGCCTGCCAACTGTATGTCAGCAAAGATGAGGTAGCAGATCATTATTGGAAATCCAGATCTTTCTATGAAGGATTCAGATGTCAACAGGTATTCAAAAGCTGAACTTAATACATAAATCCAGACCCAAATCCATAATAAAAATTCTAAATCCTTTCCCTTTTTTTCATTATATTGAGATCCAGATTGAATAAGTGTACATTTAGAACTCAGCATGATATGCGTGTATGTGTGTTAAGCAGCTTTGGAAGATGATTTGAACAGCAGAAGTTGAAGACAAGGAATGAGATAGCCACATGCCCTCCCCACACACTCTGCCTCTCCTGTCAAAAATCGCAAAGCTGCTTTTCTCCTCATTGATCAAGACGCTGTGACCTACATTTGCTTGCAATCTGTAGAACTTGCCTTCCATGACTATCATGACAAATGAGTAACAACTTCCCCATCACACACACTCTTGATGACAATCAGTTTCTAAGATGATTCATATTCATCCAATGGCCAAAATTCTGTTCTTTGCTGGTCACATGCTAGTGTATGCAGGCTGCAGGGATGTGCTCAATGATATTCCAGTGGCTATTCTGGGCCATTCCAGTGGCCATGCCAAGTGATTTGGGAGAGGTGAGAGCTGTACTTGCACAAAGCATCAGCGTTAAGGTGCCTGCATGAGAAGGTGATGCCCATGTTTCCTGTTCCATACTCAGCATCATCCCTGCTTTTGTTTGTTTTCCAGCATAAACTTGCAGAAAATATTTGCCTCTATGCTGCAGACTAATCACTGATATAAATTGCCATTTATTTCTGGCTACCAGTTCTCATCATTTTACATTTTGGTTGATTGGTTGGTTGGTTTTTTGCAGATCAGCAAAAAATGCTATGTGGGTTAGATATGGAAATTTGTAGTGTGTGTGTGTGTGTGTGTGTGTGCGTTAATGAAAAAGAGGAAGATAAACCAAAATATCTGAAATGAATGGCTGAGAGTTACTATAAAAAATGGAAAGGAGGGGTTGGTATGAGGAGCTCAGCAACAAAGTAGCAGACGCTTTTACAAATTTAGAGGCAGAAAGAAGCTGCAGAGGAAGTCATAGGAGTCATTTTACCGGCCTCTCACCATCTTTCTAAGCCAGTTGTGTTCAGGGTTCTGCCTCTGTTTCTGTTCCCTTTCACTTTTGCTTTTCATCCAACATTTACTGCCTGGAGAGTTTCATCTGTCATCCAGTGAGGCTTTTCTTCCTTTTTGGCTACAGTTACAGTCTTTTTGTATTCTACTTTCACAGTGTCCTTGTCTTCAGTCCAGAGTTCTCCTGTCTTATGGTCAATTAGTTAATTGGTTAATAGTTCAGATCTAATTTTACATTTTTACATTCAATGGGGATGTTCTTCAGGTTATATTTTGGCATAGAGATAGATCTGATGTTCTCTTTAGCTTTATTCTGATATTCATAGTTAATGGTCTATGCTACAATCTGCTCCTGGTCTTGTTTTTACAAAGAGAATGGAACTTCTGTATCTTCTGCTTCTAACTGTATAGTCTATCTGACTTCTGTACTGACCATCAGGTGATGTCCATGCATTCAGTCACTTCTTTGTCTGAAGAATGTTTTT